>OLKM01005411.1:0-17256 GCA_900291075.1 Melanogrammus aeglefinus | reverse complement strand
GGCAAAGTGATGATGATGCATTTCATCCGCTCCTTGTCATTGTAACCGTCCATACTCTCTAGTGGGACCTGATGTAGGGAACATTATCAGAGTGGTTAGATGTATTTTGTACAAAATAACTATCAGTAGTTATTCTGAGTCTTTGGCATGTTGTTACATCGTAAGTATTTTTATTTTACTTAGTAAATCTTTTGTAGGCAATCAAATAGGCTGTTGCAGTGTAGGCTCTTGTAAACCGTTTGAAGTTACCTGCATTGCCGGTGTAAATGCTCAGGTGTAAATAATATCTAAAATAATATTTCACTTTCTTGATGTGATGCGATTTGATGCCCATATCATGTAGTATAAATTGTTAATTCACTCTCTGCTGCAGGTTATCATATTGTAGACAGGATCAAGTCATTTGCACACACTGAATCTATAATGTTTGTACAATAATGGCACAATATACCAGTAGCCTATGCACATGAATTTCCTGTGTTTAATACTTGGTACGATTTTGGGTAACATAAATAAACAGAGAGGTCGGATGTGAGTTGAACTAAAGCAGTGGGGATTGAGTTGAATTCCGACAGGCGGGGTGCTACTTTCGTCAATGGACCCTTGTGTCTCGCAAATAGTTTTGGGAACTTTTTATCTCTATATCTCTTTATCATATCAATTCTATAACGTAGTTGTGCGTGGTACCTGTATTGGCCCTTATGATAACTAGTTTTGAATACCAATGTTTGTCCTCATGTGCCATTATTAAAACAATATTAGGGTTAATAATACATATCAATATTCACGGTAACGCAACATATAATGTTAAAAGTTGTTTTTTTTTATCATGTCTGGATCATTAACGCCAGAGTTCAGTTTCAATAAACTTAGATTCGATCAGTGCCATCCGTAATTTTCACATGAGCTGAAATATTGTGAAAGTTCAACCTCACAACCACCAGTGAGAAGGACTACTCCATGAATTGGAGCCCGTCCTCGCCCGTTGTAACACTAAGATCATACTTTCAGGGATCATTTCTATAGTCTTTGACTTGAGAAATATCGTACGAAAGTGATGGGTTACTCTAACCACGATGAAGAGAACTGATGTTCCCTTCTGAGCGCGAAGTGGGCAGTGAGTGATGATGCATTTCATCCGCTCCTTGTCATTGATGACCGTTCCATGCTCTCTAGTGGAGCCTGGATGTAGGGGACATGATCAGAGTGGTTAGATGTATGTTGTACAAAATAACTATCAGTAGTTATTCTGAGTATTTGGCATGTTGTTACATCGTAAGTATTTTTATTTTACTAAGTAAATCTTGTGTAGGCAATCAAATAGGCTGTTGCAGTGTAGGCTCTTGTAAACCGTTTGAAGTTACCTGCATTGCCGGTGTAAATGCTCAGGTGTAAATAATATCTAAAATAATATTTCACTTCTGATGTGATGCGATTGATGGCCAATCATGTAGTATAAATTGTTAATTCACTCTCTGTGCAGGTTATCATATTGTAGACAGGATCAAGTCATTTGCACACACTGAATCTATAATGTTTGTACAATAATGGCACAATATACCAGTAGCCTATGCACATGAATTTCGTGTTTAATACTTGGTACGATTTTGGGTAACATAAATAAACAGAGAGGTCGGATATGAGTTGAACTAAAGCAGTGGGGATTGAGTTGAATTCCGACAGGCGGGGTGGTACTTTCGTCAACGGACCCCTGTGTCTTGCAAAGAGTTGTGGGGACTTTTTATCTCTATATCTCTTTATCATATCAATCCTTTAACATAGTTGTGCGTGGTACCTGTATTGGCCCTTATGATAACAAGTTTTGAATACCGATGTTTGTCCTCATGTGCCATTATTAAAACAATATTAGGGTTAATAATGCATATCAACATTCACGGTAACGCAACATATAATGTCAAAAGTGTTTTGTTTTTTATTATCATGTCTGGATCATTAACGCCAGAGTTCAGTTTCAATAAACTTAGATTCGATCAGTGCCCATCCGTAATTTTCACCATGAGCTGAAATATTGTGAAAGTTTCAACCTCACAAACCACCAGTGAGAAGGACTACTCCATGAATTGGTGCCCGTCCTCGCCCGTTGTAACACTAAGATCATACTTTCAGGGATCATTTCTATAGTCTTTGACTTGAGAAATATCGTACGAAATTGATCGGTTACTCTAACCACGATGAAGAGAATTGATGTTCCCTTCTGAGCGCGAAGTGGGCAGTGAGTGATGATGAATTTCGTCCGCTCCTTGTCATTGATGACCGTTCCATGCTCTCTAGTGGAGCCTGGATGTAGGGAACATGATCAGAGTGGTTAGATGTATCTTGAACAAATTAACTATCAGTAGTTATTCTGAGTCGTTGGCATGTTACAATCCTTAGTATTTTAATTAGTAAATATTGTGTAGGCAATCAAATAGGCTGATGTAGTGTAGGCTCTTGTAAACCGTTTGAAGTTACCTGCATTGCCGGTGTAAATGCTCAGGTGTAAATAATATCTAAAATAATATTTCACTTCTGATGTGATGCGATTGATGGCCATATCATGTAGTATAAATTGTTAATTCACTCTCTGTGCAGGTTATCATATTGTAGACAGGATCAAGTCATTTGCACAAACTGAATCTATAATGTTTGTACAATAATGGCACAATATACCAGTAGCCTATGCACATGAATTTCCTGTGTTTAATACTTGGTACGATTTTGGGTAACATAAATAAACAGAGAGGTCGGATGTGAGTTGAACTAAAGCAGTGGGGATTGAGTTGAATTCCGACAGGCGGGGTGGTACTTTCGTCAATTGGACCCTTGTGTCTCGCAAAGAGTTGTGGGGACTTTTTATCTCTATATCTCTTTATCATATCAATTCTATAACGTAGTTGTGCGTGGTACCTGTATTGGCCCTTATGATAACTAGTTTTGAATACCAATGTTTGTCCTCATGTGCCATTATTAAAACAATATTAGTGTTAATAATACATATCAATATTCACGGTAACGCAACATATAATGTTAAAAGTTGTTTTTTTTGATCATGTCTGGATCATTAACGCTAGAGTTCAGTTTCAATAAACTTAGATTTGTATCAGTGCCATTCGTAATTTTCACATGAGCTGAAATATTGTGAAAGTTCAACCTCACAACCACCAGTGAGAAGGACTACTCCATGAATTGGAGCCCGTCCTCGCCCGTTGTAACACTAAGATCATACTTTCAGGGATCATTTCTATAGTCTTTGACTTGAGAAATAGCGTACGAAAGTGATCGGATACTCTCACCACGATGAAGAGAACTGATGTTCCCTTCTGAGTGCGAAGTGGGCAGTGAGTGATGATGCATTTCATCCGCTCCTTGTCATTGATGACCGTTCCATACTCTCTAGTGGAGCATGGATGTAGGGAACATTATCAGAGTGGTTAGATGTATCTTGAACAAATTAACTATCAGTAGTTATTCTGAGTCGTTGGCACGTTACAATCCTTAGTATTTTAATTAGTAAATATTGTGTAGGCAATCAAATAGGCTGATGTAGTGTAGGCTCTTGTAAACCGTTTGAAGTTACCTGCATTGCCGGTGTAAATGCTCAGGGTGTAAAATAATATCTAAAATAATATTTCACTTCTGATGGTGATGCGATTGATGGCCATATCATGTAGTAATAAATTGTTTAATTCACTTCTCTGCGCAGGTTATCATATTGTAGACAGTATCAAGTCATTTGCACATGCTGAATCTGCAATGTCTGTACAATAATGGCACAATATACCAGTAGCCTATGCACATGAATTTCCTGTGTTTAATACTTGGTACGATTTTGGGTAACATAAATAAACAGAGAGGTCGGATGTGAGTTGAACTAAAGCAGTGGGGATTGAGTTGAATTCCGACAGGCGGGGTGGTACTTTCGTCAACGGACCCCTGTGTCTTGCAAAGAGTTGTGGGGACTTTTTATCTCTATATCTCTTTATCATATCAATTCTATAACGTAGTTGTGCGTGGTACCTGTATTGGCCCTTATGATAACTAGTTTTGAATACCAATGTTTGTCCTCATGTGCCATTATTAAAAACAATATTAGTGGTAATAATACATATCAATATTCACACGGTAACGCAACATATAATGTTAAAAAGTTGTTTTTTTTGATCATGTCTGGATCATTAACGCTAGAGTTCAGTTTTCAATAAACTTAGATTTGTATCAGTGCCATTCGTAATTTTCACATTGAGCTGAAATATTGTGTGAAAGTTCAACCTCACAACCACACAGTGAGAAGGACTACTCCATGAATTGGAGCCCGTCCTCGCCCGTTGTAACATTAAGATCATACTTTCAGGGATCATTTCTATAGTCTTTGACTTGAGAAATATCGTACGACAGTGATCGGTTACTCTAACCACGATGAAGAGAACTGATGTTCCCTTCTGAGCGCGAAATGGGCAGTGAGTGATGATGCATTTCATCCGCTCCTTGTCATTGATGACCGTTCCATGCTCTCTAGTGGAGCCTGGATGTAGGGAACATGATCAGAGTGGTTAGATGTATGTTGTACAAAATAACTATCAGTAGTTATTCTGAGTCTTTGGCATGTTGTTACATCGTTAGTATTATTTTACTTAGTAAATCTTGTCTAGGCAATCAAATAGGCTGATGCAGTGTAGGCTCATGTAAACCGTTTGAAGTTAGCTGCATTGCCGGTGTAAATGCTCAGGTGTAAATAATATCTAAAATAATATTTCACTTCTGATGTGATGTGATTGCTGGCCATATCATGTAGTATAAATTGTTAATTCACTCTCTGTGCAGGTTATCATATTGTAGACAGTATCAAGTCATTTGCACATGCTGAATCTGCAATGTCTGTACAATAATGGCACAATATACCAGTAGCCTATGCACATGAATTTCCTGTGTTTAATACTTGGTACGATTTTGGGTAACATAAAAAAACAGAGAGGTCGGATGTGAGTTTGAACTAAAGCAGTGGGGATTGAGTTGAATTCCGACAGGCGGGTGTGGTACTTTTCGTCAACGGACCCCTGTGTCTTGCAAAGAGTTGTGGGGACTTTTTATCTCTATATCTCTTTATCATATCAATCCTTTAACATAGTTGTGCGTGGTACCTGTATTGGCCCTTAAGATAACAAGTTTTGAATACCGATGTTTGTCCTCATGTGCCATTATTAAAACAATATTAGGGTTAATAATGCATATCAACATTCACGGTAACGCAACATATAATGTCAAAAGTGTTTTTTTTTTTTATCATGTCTGGATCATTAACGCCAGAGTTCAGTTTCAATAAACTTAGATTCGATCAGTGCCATCCGTAATTTTCACATGAGCTGAAATATTGTGAAAGTTCAACCTCACAACCACCAGTGAGAAGGACTACTCCATGAATTGGTGCCCGTCCTCGCCCGTTGTAACACTAAGATCATACTTTCAGGGATCATTTCTATAGTCTTTGACTTGAGAAATATCGTACGAAAGTGATCGGTTACTCTAACCACGATGAAGAGAACTGATGTTCCCTTCTGAGCGCGAAGTGGGCCAGTGAGTGATGATGCATTTCATCCGCTCCTTGTCATTGATGACCGTTCCATGCTCTCTAGTGGAGCCTGGATGTAGGGGACATGATCAGAGTGGTTAGATGTATGTTGTACAAAATAACTATCAGTAGTTATTCTGAGTCTTTGGCATGTTGTTACATCGTTAGTATTATTATTTTACTTAGTAAATCTTGTGTAGGCAATCAAATAGGCTGATGCAGTGTAGGCTCATGTAAACCGTTTGAAGTTAGCTGCATTGCCGGTGTAAATGCTCAGGTGTAAATAATATCTAAAATAATATTTCACTTCTGATGTGATGTGATTGCTGGCCATATCATGTAGTAGTATAAATTGTTTAATTCACTCTCTGTGCAGTGTATCATATATTGTAGACAGTATCAAGTCATTTGCACATGCTGAATCTGCAATGTCTGTACAATAATGGCACAATATACCAGTAGCCTATGCACATGAATTTCCTGTGTTTAATACTTGGTACGTATTTTTGGGTAACATAAAAAAAACAGAGAGGTCGGATTGTGAGTTGAACTAAAGCAGTGGGGATTGAGTTGAATTCCGACAGGCGGTGTGGGTACTTTCGTCAACGGGACCCCTGTGTCTTGCAAAGAGTTGTGGGGACTTTTTTATCTCTATATCTCTTTTATCATATCAATCCTTTAACATAGTTGTGCGTGGGTACCTGTAATTGGCCCTTAAGATAACAAGTTTTGAATACCGATGTTTGTCCTCATGTGCCATTATTAAAACAATATTAAGGGTTAATAATGCATTATCAACATTCACGGTAACGCAACATATAATGTCAAAAGGTGTTTTTTTTTTTTATCATGTCTGGATCATTAACGCCCAGAGTTCAGTTTCAATAAACTTAGATTCGATCAGTGCCATCCGTAATTTTCACGAGCTGAAATATTGTGAAAGTTCAACCTCACAACACCACCAGTGAGAAGGACTACTCCATGTAATTGGTGCCCGTCCTCGCCCGTCGTTGTTACACTAAAGATCATACTTTTCAGGGATCACTTCTATAGTCTTTGACTTGAGAAATATCGTACGAAAGTGATCGGTTACTCTAACCACGATGAAGAGAACTGATGTTCCCTTCTGAGCGCGAAGTGGGCAGTGAGTGATGATGCATTTCATCCGCTCCTTGTCATTGATGACCGTTCCATACTCTCTAGTGGAGCCTGGATGTAGGGAACATTATCAGAGTGGTTAGATGTATTTTGTACAAAATAACTATCAGGTAGTTTATTCTGAGTCTTTGGCATGTTGTTACATCGTAAGTATTTTTATTTTACTTAGTAAATCTTTTGTAGGCAATCAAATAGGCTGTTGCAGTGTAGGCTCTTGTAAACCGTTTGAAGTTACCTGCATTGCCGGTTGTAAATGCTCAGGTGTAAATAATATCTAAAATAATATTTCCACTTCTGATGTGATGCGGATTGATGTGCCATATTCATGTAGTATAAATTGTTAATTCACTCTCTGTGCAGGTTATTCATATTGTAGACAGGATCAAGTCATTTGCACACACTGAATTCTATAATGTTTGTACAATAATGGCACAATATACCAGTAGCCTATGCACATGAATTTCCTCTGTGTTTAATACTTGGTACGATTTTGGGTAACATAAATAAACAGAGAGGTTCGGATGTGAGTTGAACCTAAAGCAGTGGGGATTGAGTTGAATTCCGACAGGCGGTGTGTGGTACTTTCGTCAACGGACCCCTGTGTCTTGCAAAGAGTTGTGGGGACTTTTTATCTCTATATCTCTTTATCATATCAATCCTTTAACATAGTTGTGCGTGGTACTGTATTGGCCCTTAAGATAACAAGTTTTTGAATACCGATGGTTTGTCCTCATGTGCCATCTATTAAAAACAATATTAGTGTTAATTAATACATATCAATATTCACGGTAACGCAAACATATAATGTTAAAAGTGTTTTTTTTGATCATGTCTGGATCATTAACGCCAGAGAGTTCAGTTTCAATAAACTTAGATTCGATCAGTGCCATCCGTAATTTTCACATGAGCTGAAATATTGTGAAAGTTCAACCCTCACAACCCCAGTGAGAAGGACTACTCAATGAATTGGTGCCGCGTCCTCTCGCCCGTTGTAATACTAAGATCATACTTTCAGGATATCATTTCTTATAGTCTTTGACTTTGAAAATATCGTACGAAAGTGATTGCTTACTCTAACCACGATGAAAGAGAACTGAGATGTTCCCTTCTGAGCGCGAAGTGGGAGTGAGTGATGATGCATTTCATCCGCTCCTTGTCATTGATGACCGTTCAATACTCTTCTAGTGGGACCTGATGTAGGAACATGATCAGAGTGGTTTAGATGTATCTTGAACAAATTAACTATCAGTAGTTATTCTGAGAGTCGTTGGCATGTTACAATCCTTAGTATTTTAATTAAGTGAATATTGTGTAGGCAATCAAATAGGCTGTAATGTAGTGTAGGCTCTTGTAAACCGTTTGAAGTTACCTGCATTGCCGGTGTAAATGCTCAGGTGTGAATAATATCTAAAATTAATATTTCACTTCTGATGTGATGCGATGATGCCATATCATGTATAGTATAAAATTGTTAATTCACTCTCTGCGCAGGTATCATCTATGTTTAGAACAGTATCGATCATACATATGCCGGAATCTTCAATGTCTGTACAATAATGGCAGCAATATATACAATTAGGCCTATGCACATGAATTTCCTGTGTTTAATACTTGTACGATTTTGGGTAACATAAATAACAAGAGAGGTCGGATGTGAGTTGAACTTAGAACAGTTGGGATTTGAGTTGAATTCCGACAGGCGGGGTTTGTCGGTACTTTCGTCAATGCGACCCTTGTGATGCTCGCAAAAGAGTTGTGGGAACTTTTAATATCTCTATAATCTCTTATATCATATCAATTCTATAACGTAGTTGTGCGTTGGTACCTGTATTTGGCTCTTTATGATAACTAGTTTTGAATACCAATGTTTTGTCCTCATGTGCCATTATTAAAACAATATAAAGTGTTAATAATATCATATCAAATATTCACGGTAACGCAACATATAATGTTAAAATTGTTTTTTTTTGATCATGCGCTGGGATCATTAACGCCAGGTGTTCATGTTTCAATAAACTTCTAGTTCTCGCATCAGTGCCATCCGTAATTTTCATCACATCGAGCTGAAATATTGTGAAAGTTCAAACCTCACAACCCCAGTGAGAAGGACTACTCAATGAATTGGTGCCCGTCCTCGCCGTTTGTAATACTAAGATCAATACTTTCAGGGATCATTTCTATAGTCTTTGACTTGAGAAAATATATCGTACGAAAGGTGATTGGTTACTCTAACCACGATGAAGAGAACTGATGTTCCCTTCTGAGCGCGAAGTGGGCAGTGTAGTGATGATGCATTTTCATCCGCTCCTTGTCATTGATGACCGTTCCATACTCTCTAGTTGGGAGCCTGGATGTAGGGAACATGATCAGAGTGGTTTAGATGTATATTGTACACAAAATAACTATCAGTAATTATTCTGAGTCGTTTGGCATGTCTACATCCTTTACTATTTTAATTAGTAAATTCATTAGTTTATGGCAATCAAATAGGCTGATGTTGTGTGTAGGCTCTTGTAATAACCGTTTGGAAGTTACCTGCTTTCTTGGCTGGTGTAAATGCCTCAGGTGTAAATAAATATCTAAAATAAATTTTTCACTTCTGATGTGATGCGATTGATGGGCCATATCATGTAGTATAAATTGTTAATTCACTCTCTGTTGCAGGTTATCATATTGTAGACAGGATCAAGTCATTTGCACAAACTGAATCTATTAATGTTTTGTACAATAATGGCACAATATATACCAGTAGCCTATGCACATGAATTTCCTGTGTTTAATACTTGGTTACGATTTTGGGTGACGTAACATTATAAATAAAAAACAGAGAGGTCGGATGTGAGTTGAACTAAAGCAGTGGGGATTGAGTTGAATGCCGACAGGCGGATGTTGGTACTTTTCGTCAACGGGACCCCTGTGGTCTTGCAAGAGTTGTGTGGGACTTTTTTATCTGTTTATCTCTTTATCATATCAATCCTTTAACATAGTTTGTGCGATGGTACCTGTATTTGCCCTTATGATAAACTAGTTTGTTGATACCGATGTTTGTCCTCATGTGCCATTATTAAAACAATATTAAGGGTTAATAATGCATAATCAACATTCACGGGGTAACGCATATATTATTGTCAAAAGTGTTTTGTTTTTTTTATCATGTCTGGATCATTAACGCCAGAGTTCAGTTTCAATAAACTTAGATTTCGATCAGTGCCATCCGTAATTTTCACATGAGCTGAAATATTGTGAAAGTTCAACCTCACAACCCCCAGTGAGAAGGACTACTCAATGAATTGGTGCCCGTCCTCGCCCGTTGTAATACTAAGATCATACTTTCAGGGATCATTTTCTATAGTCTTTGACTTGAGAAATATCGTACGAAAAGTAGATTGCTTACCTCTAACCACGATGAAGAGAACTGATGTTCCCTCTGAGCAGTGAGATGAAGTGGGAGGTGAGTTGATGCCATGCTTATTCTATCCGCTCTCTTCCTATGTCATGAGATGACCGTTCAATACTCTCTAGTGGAGCCTGGATGTAGGAGAACATTGATCAGAGTTGGTTTATAGATGTATCTTGAACAAAATTAACTATCAGTAGTTTATTCTGAGTCGTTGGCATTGTTACAATCCTTAGTATTTTTAATTTAGTGAATATTGTGGTAGGCAATCAAATAGGCTGATGTAGTGTAGGCTCTTGTAAACCGTTT
Organism: Melanogrammus aeglefinus; assembly: GCA_900291075.1. NCBI lineage: Eukaryota > Metazoa > Chordata > Actinopteri > Gadiformes > Gadidae > Melanogrammus > Melanogrammus aeglefinus. The sequence continues at coordinate 6,826 of OLKM01005411.1, read as the reverse complement.
GTGAAGTTACCTGCATTGCCGGTGTAAATGCTCAGGTGTAAAATAATATCTAAAATTAATTATTTCACTTCTGATGTGATGCGACGATTGATGGCCATATCATGTAGTATAAATATTGTTAATTTCCTCTCTGCGCGCAGGTTATCTAATATTGTAGACAGTATCAAGTCATTTGACACATGCTGAATCTTCAATGTTCTGTTACAATAATGGCACAATATATACCAGTAGCCTATGCACATGAATTTCCTGTGTTTAATACTTTGGTTACGATTTTGTAGGTACATAAATAAATCAACGAGAGGGGTCGGATGTGAGTTGACTAAAGCAGTGGGGATTTTCGAGTTGAATTCCGACAGGCGGGGTTGCGGTACTTTCGTCAATGGACCCTTGTGTCTCGCAAAAGAGTTTGGGAACTTTTTTTATCTCTATATCTCTTATCATATCAATTCTATAACGTTAGTTGTGCGTGTGGTGTACCTGGTATTGCCCTTATGATAACTAGTTTTGAATACCAATGTTGTCCTCATGTGCCATTATTAATAACAATATAAGTGTTAATAATACATATCAATATCAATATTCTGGTAACGCAAATATATGTTAAAAAGTTTGTTTTTGTTTTGATTCATGTCTGGATCATTAACGCCTCAGTGTTTCAGTTTCAATAAATCTTAGTTTCGATCAGTGCCATCCGTAATTTGTCACATGAGCTGAATATATTTGAAAGTTCAACCTCACAACGCCCCCAGTGAGAAGGACTACTCAATGAATTTGATGCCCTCATTCGTCCCTCGCCCGTTGATAATACTAAGATCATACTTTCAGGGATCATTTCTATAGTCTTTGACTTGAGAAATATCCGTTACGAAAGTGATTGGTTACTCTAACCGATGATGAAGAGAACTGTATGTCCTTCTGAGCGCGAAGTGGGCAGTGAGTGATGATGCGTTTTCATCGCTACGCCCTTGTCATGGGACCGTTCCTTACTCTCTAGTGGCAGCCTGGTGTTAGGGACATGTGAATCAGAAGTGGTTTAGATGTATATTTGTACCCAAAATTAACTATCAGTAATTATCTGAGGTCGTTGGCATGTTACATTCCGTGTACTATTTTTAATTAGTAAAATATTGTTTAGGCAATCAAATAGGCTGGATGTTGGTAGGCTCTTGTAAACGTTTTTGAAGTTACCTGCATTGCTGTGATAAGTTATGCCTCTTCGCTTCCCTCCCCTCCGTCATGTTGTTCTGGTCTGTGTCTGTTTTTTAGTCGTCTTTGTCTGTGTGTGTTTCTTTTGTCTTGTCTGGTTTACTTGTGTGGTTCTGGGTCTGTCTGGTCTCTGGTGGTTTATGTTTTTTTTTGTTTCTCTTGTTTGTTCTTGTCTTTCTCGTTCCTGGGTGTGGTTATTTCTTGTGTGTGTACTGTGCCTGTCTGGTCCTGGTCTTGATTTCTGTAGGTCTTTTAAGATAATATCTTGAAAATAATATTTCACTTCTGATGTGATGCGATTGATGGCCATTCATTATGGTTAGTATAAATATGTTTAATTCACTCTCTGTGGCAGTGTTATCATATTGTAGGACAGGCATTCAATGTCAGTTGATCCTGCACATGTAACGGATCTATAGATGTGTTTGTTACTCATATAATGGCCCAATTATACCAGGTTTAAGCCTATGCACATGATGAATTTCCTCTGTTGCCTTTAATCCTTGGTACGATTTTTGCTGTGTAACATAAAATAAACAGAGTGTGTGTTCGGATGTGAGTGAACTTAAAGCAGTGGGGATTGAGTTGTAAATGCGACGGCGGCCTTGTTGGTACTTGTTCGTCAACGGACCTCCTGTTGTTCTGTGCAAGTTGTGGGGACTTTTTAGTCTCTTGATATTCTGCTTTATCTATCAATCCTTTAACATAGTTGTGCGTTGTGTGGTACCTGTATTATGCCCTTATGTATAACTAGTTTTGAAATACGCGTGTTTGTCCTCATGTTTATGCCATTATTAAAACAATATTTTAGCGGTTAATTAAGCATATCAACATTCACGGATAACGCAAGCATATAATGTCAAAAGTGTTTGTTTTTTTTATCATGTCTGGGATCATTAACGCCAGAGTTCAGTTTCAATAAACTTAGAGTAATTTTCACATTTTGAGCTGAAATTAGTGTGAAAGTTCAACCTCACAACCACCAGTGAGAAGACTACTCCATGAATTGGTCCTGTCCTCGCCGTTGTAACACTAAGAATCATACTTTCAGGGATCATGTCTATAGTTCTTTGATTTAGAAATTATCGTATCGGAAAGTGATCGGTTACTCTACCACGATGAAAAGAGAACTGATGTTCCCTTCTGAGCGCGAAATGGGCAGTGAAGTGATGATGCCATTTCATCTCCGTTCCTTGTCATTGATGACCGTTCCATTTGCTCTCTAGTGGAGCCTGGATGTTAGGGGACATAATCAGAGTTGGTTAGATGTTGTTGTACAAATGATAAGCTACGTAGTATTATTCTGGTCTTTGGCATAACCCACCCCCAATGTTGTTTACATCGTTAGCTCTTCATATCTCTCTCCCTCTAGTAAATCTACGGCTCGTGTGTAGGCAAGTCAAATTAGGCTGATTGCAGTGTAGGGCTCATGTAAACCGTTTGTAAGGTTACTGCATTGGCGGGGTAAAATGCTCAGGTGTAAATAAGTCTAAAATGAATATTTCACTTCTGATGGTGCATTGTGATTGCTGGCCATTCATGTAGATATTAATTGTTAATTCACTCTTGTGCAGGTTTATCATATTGTAGGACCAGTTATCAAGTCGTTGTGCACAGGTGGCTGGAATCTGCAATGTCTGCTACGAAGTGATGGCACAATATACCAGTTAGCCTATGCACTATGAATTTCCTGTGTTTAATACTTGGTACGATTTTTGATTGGTAACATAAATAAACAGGGAGAGGTCGGATGTGAGTTGAACTTATAGCAGTGGCGGATTGAGTGAATTCCGACAGGCGGTGTGGTACTTTCGTCAACGGACCCCTGTGTCTTTGCAAAGAGTTTGTGGGATTGTTTACTCATTATCTCTTATCATATCAATTCCTTAACATAGGTTGTGCGTGGTAAAACTGTATTTGGCCCTTATGATAACTAAGTTTGAAATACCGATGTTTTGTCCTCATGTGCATTATTAAACAATAGTAGGCGTTAATATAATGCCATATTCAACATTCACGGTAACGCAACTATTAATGTCAAAAGTGTTTTTTTTTTTTATCATGTCTGGGATCATTTAACGCCCATGAGTTCCAGTTTTCAATAAACTTAGGAGTAATTTTCACTATGAGCTGAAATATTGTGGAAGTTCAACCTTCACAACCACCAGTGAAGGACGTACTCCATGATTGGATTGCCTGTCCTGCCCGTTTTAAACCACTAAGATGCATACTTTCAGGGTCATTTCTATAGTCTGGATTTGAGAAATATCGACGAAAGTGAGTCGGTTACTTCTACCACGATGAAGAGAACGTGATGTTTCTGAGCGCGAAGTGGGCGAGTGAGTGATGTATGCATTTCCATCCGCTCCTTGTCAATTGATGACCGTTTCCATTTACTCTCTAGTTGGAGTCCTGGATGTAGGGAACAGATCAGAGTTGGGTTAGATTGTATGTTTTGTACAAAATATACTATCAGTAGTTAGTCTGAGTATTTTGGCATGTTGTCTACAGTCGTACAGTATTCTTTATGCCTTTACTAGAGTAAATCTTGTGTAGGCAATCAAATGGCTGGTTGCGGTGGCTCTTGTAAACCGTTTGAAGTTACCTGCATTGCCGGTTGGTTAAATGCTCTCCATGTGTAAATAATATCTAAAATTATATTTCACTTCTGATCGTGATGCCCGATTGATGGCACTTATCATGTAGTTAAGATTGTTAATTCATCTCTGTGCAGGTTTTTCATATTGTAGACAGGGATCAATCATTTGCACACACTGGAATCGAAAATGTTTGTACCAATAATGGGCACCAAGATATACCAGTGAGCCTATGCACATGAATTTCCTGTGTTTATACTTTGTACGATTTTGCGGTAAACATAAATAAACAGAGAGTCGGATGTGAGTTGAACCTAAAGCAGTGGGATTGAGTGAATTCCGACAGGCGGGGTGGGTACTTTCCCAATGGACCCTGGTGTCTCGCAAGAATGTGGGACTTTTTTATCTCTATATCTCTTTATCATATCAATTCTATAACGTAGTTGTGCGTGGGTACCTGTATTGGCCCTTTATGATAACTAGTTTTGAATACCAATGTTTTTCCTCATGTGCCATTTATGTAAAGAACAATATTTAGTGTTAAAACATATCAATTATTCACGCGGTAACGCAACATTATAATGTAAAAGTTGTTTTTTTCTGATCATGTCTGCGATCGATTAACGCCAGAGTTCCATTCAATTAAACTTAGATTCGATACAGTGCCATCCGTAATTTTCACATGCAGCTGAAATATTTGTGAAGGTTCAACCTTCAAACCCCCGAGCTGATAAGGACTTACTCAATGATTGTGCCCGTTCCTCGCCCGTTGTAATACTAAGATCATACTTTCAGGGATCATTTTCTTATTAGTCTTTGACTTGAAGAATATCGTACGAAAGTGATTGGTTACTCTAACCACGATGAAGAGAACTGATGTTCCCTTCTGATGCGCGAAGGAGGCCTGTGATTCAAGACAGTGGAGGTGATGATGCAATTTTCATCGCTGCCTTGTACATTGATGACCGTTCGAATACTCTCTAAGTGGAGCCTGGATGTAGGGAACATGATCAGAGTTGGTTAGATTGGTATCTTGAACAAATTAACTTCAGTAGTTATGTCTGAGTCGTTGGCATGTTTACAATCCTTAGTTATTTTATTAGTAAAATATTGTTGTAGGCATCAATAGGGCTGATGTAGTGTAGGCTTTGTAAAACCGTTTGAAGTTGACCTGCATTGCGGTGTAAATGCTCAGTGTAAATTTATAGGTTCTAAAATAATGATCTTTTCACTTCTGATGTTGATGCCGGATTGTTAGGTGGCTCATATCATGTAGGATGTATAATTTGAGTTTAATTCATCTCCCCTGCGCAGGTTATCAAATATTGTCGACAGCTTTCAAGTTCATTTGCCCACATGCTGAATCTTCAGGTGCTGTTACGAGATTCAGGGATTGGCACAATATACCAGTAGCCTATGACATGATTTCCTGTGGTTTAATACTTGGTACGACTTTTGGCGGGTACATTAAATAAGAAGAGAGGTCGATGTGAGTTTGCACTAAAAGCAGGTGGGGATGAGTTGAATTCCGAAGGCGGTTTGGGTGTAACTTTTCGTAAATGGACCCTTGTGTCTCGCAAAGTTGTGGGAGACAATTTTTACTACTTATATCTCTTCTATCATATCAATTCTATAACGTAGTTGTGCGTGTACCTGTATTGGCCTTTGATAACTAGTTTGAATACCGATGGTTTCGTCCTCATGTGCCATTTTAAACAATGTAGGGTTAATCATGCATACCACTTTTTCACGGGTAACGCAACAATATAATGTTAAAGTGTTGTTTTTTTTTATCATTGTCTGGTCTTTAACGCCAGAGTTCAGTTTCAATAAACTTAGATTCGATCAGTTTGCCATCCGTAATTTTCACATGAAGCTGAAATATGTGTGAAAGTTCAACCTCAACCACCAGTTGAGAAGGATGACTCCATGGAATTGGTGCCCCCGTCCTTCGCCCGTTGTGTAAAACTTCTAAGATCATATTTCAGGGATTCATTTCTTATATCTTTGACGTTGAGAAATGATCGTACGAAGTCATCGCGTTACTCTAACCACAGATGAAGAGGACTGCATGTTCCCTTTCTGAGCGCGAAGGGTGGCAGTTGAGTTTGGATGATGCATTTCATCCGCTGCCTTGTCATGTGATGACCGTTCCATGCTCTTAGTGGCGCCTGGATGTAGGGGTCATTATCAGATGCGTTAGATCGTTATGTTGGTGCAAAATAACTATCGTGTTATTTGAGTTTTGGCATGTTGTTACATCGTAGTTATTTATTATATTTTACTTAGTTAAATCTGTGTGACGGGCACTGTAGCAATCATAGGCTGATGCAGTCCCTTTTAGCCTTCATGGGTAAACCGTTTGAAGTTATGCGTGCCATTGCCTCCGCGGTGTAATATGCTTCAGGTCGTAAATCTAACTATCCTCACCCTATAATAACTCTTCACTTCGAAATGTTGATGTTTGACTTCGCATTGGCATATACATGCTAGCTATAAATTGCTCTAATTGCAACTCTCTCGTGTAGCCCCCCGGTTATCATATTGTGTGTAGGACGTATCAAGTATTTGCATTTTGTCTCGCAATCTAGCAACATGGCTCTGTCCGACCATCTTGGCACAAGCCTATACCAGTAGCCTCCATGCACTATTGAATTTCCTGTGGTTTAATACCTTTGGGTACGAATTCTGGGGTCAACATAAATAAACAGAGGAGGTCGGTATGCTTAGACGTTGCGAACTAAACAGTGGGATGAGTGTGAATTCCGACAGGCGGGGTGGACTCTTTCGTCTCACGCGCGACCCTGGTGCTCTGTGCAAGAGTTTGTCGGGATTTGTTATTCGCTATTTCCTTTTCCATATCCAATCCTCTTACTATATAAGTTGCTCCTTGTGTGGTACCTCGTATTGGCCTTATGATCCAACTAGTTTGCGTAACTACCAGATTGTTTGGATCCTCATGTGCCATTATTCACCACACAAGTATATAGGCGTTAATTAATGGTGATATCAACATTCAC
>OLKM01005410.1:0-17259 GCA_900291075.1 Melanogrammus aeglefinus | reverse complement strand
CTGCATTAGCCGCTTAGCCCGACTGCGCTAAGCCCACAGCCCCCGCGTTAACACAAGCATCCAATTCAGAAACAGGCATGTTGTACACAGGCCCAGCCTCCCTGCCGATCAAGAGCAAAGGCGCCGGCTCCTCCCAATCCCTGCCGTCTGCCCCGCCGCCCCTCAGCCAAATCACGGCGCAGCGTTTTGACTCCCCCCACCTCCAGCCAACAGGCAGGCGGCCCTGCGGGTATGTGGGTGCCAGATGGGGAGGAGAGCGACAGCCTTGTACCATGGCCAACAGGCAGTCGCCCTGGTTACATTGTGGAGTGTGTGAGGGTACTGGAGCGGACACGGCCCGTTTGAAACAACGGCTGGAGTACATATGTGTACACTGGAGACTATACTCTACACCTGGATAAAATATACACACACACCCTGGATAAAGTACACACACAACACACACCTGATATAAAGTACACACTACCACACACACACACACCTGGGAGACTTATACTTTACAACCTACACCTGTATATAAATACACACACACACTGTGGATAAAGTATACACACACACACACACACACACACACACACACACACACAGTATATAATAAACACACACCTGGGAGAATATTTTACCCTTACACCTGTATATAATATACACACACACCTGTAAAAATGTGCATGCATAATGAACATTTAAACAAAAATAAATACATTTCGAAATATATATGTGTAATAAACTAATTGAAACATTGTGTTTGGAAAGTGCTGCAACACCAACAACAAGCATTTGTTGAAATCTGCATTAGCGTCTAAAAGCTTTTAAAGCCCACGAGTGTATCGGCATTAACGATGCCTCCAAGAGTTTGGAACCATGTGTTTTGGAGTGGCAGAATCTGGGTGAATAAAAATGCAGAATCGCAATTCACTCGAGGCCTCCTTTAGAAACCAGAGCCAGATGCAGAGTTGCGCCGGACGACGCCGGGAGCCTCTACAGGGTGAACACCTCCCCGCCTTCAGTCAACCGTTAAAGTCAGCCAGCGTCTTGCCCGTCTTTCCTGCAGGATAGTCACTCAGGGCGTGGCCAGAGAGACCACACAGCAATGACGGACCATCGCTCAGCACCCCTGGGCGTCCCCTCAGCCCCAGACACCACCCCCCCATCGATCTCCACACCTGACAGAGAGGAGAGGTGCTAGCGTTAGACCCATAAACTCGCGGTTCAGGAGAGTGTCCGTCGTGCCTGTTTAAAAGTACCGCATCTGTTTTTTATCCTCTCTCCTCCCCCCAATGCTTCACTTCTATACCTCACCTCTCTCTCCCTCCCTACCCCACCAATCTCACTCCACACTCCTCGCCCCCTCTCCTCTCTTTCATCAGCTCTCATCCCTTGTATTCTCTTCCTGTTCAGTCCGTCTCCCTTAGCCTGTCTCTCTTCCATACCTTAACCCCTCTCTCTCCTCCCCCTCCTCTCTCCTCCTCCTTCTCCCGCAGCAATCTCCCACGCTGCTAAAATCCAAACTCCGGTGCGGCACTCTTCCGTTCCACCCATTGGCCCGGTGTCCTACACGATCCGCCCGTCTGATTTGGTGTTGCTAAGCAGTGAGCAGCTGCCAGCAGCAGCGTCGCCCCCGCGCCGGTCCTAGCGCTGGGTGCTTTAACCAAGCTGTTGTTTGTCACCGGGGGGTGTTGGACTCTTCTCGCAGCCACCAAGCATCTCCCACCTTTCCCTCTGCCACCTGCCGCAGCCACCCATCCCGCAGCAACATGCAGTGGCGCGGGTCCTCACCGACCCCCCGACAGACCGGCGCGCCCCTGCGTTCCGGCCGTCTCCCCTTCCCCTGATGTGACCTCACAAGCCCAGGAGAACGGACAGAAGCTGGTCAACAACCCATCGATCTATTTCCCGACCTCCTTACCTGTTTCTCGTTGTGAGTGATGGACACGGAGGGTATTTTTTTTTCGAGCGGGCGCGTCTCGGGCGCTCAGGCCTAAGCTGATCCATTTGGAAATGCCGCGTTCTTATCCGCGGCTGCACCGCTAATTCTGCCTCATCTATTCTCCAATGTTAAGCCGATCCTATCCGCGTTGCTTTTATTACTTTAGGTCTTTTTTTTTTTTTGGGCGCAGCCTTTGCCAAAACAACTTTTTTCAATTTGTAGGCAATAATCGAGCCGTTTTGGGGTGGGAAAGTGCTCTAATGAATAAATAAAAGGACACGAATTGTTTAACTATAGGATCATGATCAAAGTTGCGTATTAATACGTAATATCCCACCAGCCAGCTGACGAACCGCTCCGGCGCCCGCCTGCTGACGGGGAGTTCTTTGTAAACAACCATGTCCGGCACACAGCGGGGCCGGCCGGCGGCGGCCCGGTCCTGCCTGCGAGCAGCATCCAGTCCGAGCGTCCACCACCACGCGCGGAGGCAGGAGGTCAGCAACGGCTGAGTCCAGCACATTTCACAGCCACACAGGGGGGAGAGAGAGAACGAGAGAGGAGAGCAGAATGGATCAGAGCAGATCACAGGCAGAGCAAGAGAGAGAGAGAGAGAGAGCAGAGAGAGAGAGGGAGAAGAGAGAGAGAAGAGAGGAGAGAGAGAGACGAGAGAGGAGAGCCCGAGAGAGAGAGAGAGGAGAGAGAGAGAGAGAGACGGAGAGCGAGAGAGAGAGAAGAGAGAGCGAGGAAGAGAGAACCCAGAGAATGAGAGAGAGAGACCGAGAGAAGAGAGCCGACGAGACCGAGCCGAGAGTATAGCGCACAGAGAGAGAGAGAGAGTGAGGTGAAGATCTGAGCCGGCTGAGGTAGAGCCTGAGAGGAGCAGAGTGCAGACTCCTCTGAGCCGGCTCTGGCCTCGCGGCAAATGACGACTCTGAGCCGCCTCAGGTCTGCTAGGTCTAAGTCCCTATCCTGAACTCCCCCGCCCAAAACCCCCTCACACTCCGATCGCTACTAACCCCCCACCACCCCCACCCCATCCTAACTCCCCCCACTCGTGTCCCCAGCTACCTACCACCCCCCTACCCCCTCTTCTCTCCCCAACCGCTCACGAGAAAAACAATGCGTCAAAGAAAAACAGAAAAGGGCAACGCCTTTTTTTTTTTCTCATTATATATATATTTTTTTCCACCACTCTTACTCCAAAACTTTACTCGAACAAACTTTCAGTTTTTTTCCCGCGTGAGAGACGGAAGAGCTGGGGCCACGCCCTTGACTCCACTGGAGACTCCCCGCCATATGTTTGGGGACAGTCTATTAATAACCTGCATCTCTCCCTGGTTACACACTTCTTCACACAACAAGGACATGAACTCTCCCCCCTCCCCAACAAAACACCTCTTCCTCCCCTCTCCTCTTCCTCCCCACATCCCCCTCCTTCACTTCTTCCTCCTTGTTCCCCCTCCTCCTCTTCCTCCTCTTCACCTCCTCTCTAGGCCGGTCGGGGTAGCCAACTCAAATTCTGAGCCCTACCCCACACTCCAACGCCATTGGCCGACGAGCTGGCTGGCTGGTGTCCCAGCTGATTGGCTGTTGCTAAGCAGTATGCTGTAGGAGCCCACAGGAGCATCATGTTCCCCTCCTCCTCCCTCCCTCCTCCATCCCCCCGCCATCCACCTCGCTACCTCTCTTCCTCCTGTCACCTGCCCTGAGGGGGGAGGTGGGGAGGGGGCCCTCTCACCTCCAACTTTCTCCCCTAAGGTGGGCAGGTCCCCCCACAGGGGCTGGTGTGAGAAGAAGGCATCAAAGCAGGCCACTGTCAATATCACACACAGACACACAACACACCCCCCTCCAAAAGAACACACACACCTTATATTTCCCTGCATCTGTAAAGGGGACCTCGGGGGAAACAGGGAGTGCAACGTATAAGGCAGAGCGAGGGAGAGCGTGTGTGTGTGAGTGTGTGAGATCTGTATATTTTTCTGACAGCCGTTCACCGGGCTCCACCCCTGCAGCTCCGAACCCCAGTGTCTCAGCCTCGCCGTCATCAAATTATTCAGACAATTATTAATACATCAACTCCACCCAGACAGCTGGGTGTGTGGGGCTGGGGACCACGAGGGGGGCAGCGCTGCTCTGACCCTACGCGCGGGATGTTGGCATGTGTGTTCACCGAGAGATCTGGTCAACATGGGACATGGACAAGACCTGAGACCTTTACGTTTGACCGTTTACATGTTTTCACTGAGACTTCACAACATGTGATATTATTAACATGAATTCACTGAGAGACTTTTATAACATGTGATATTAACATGTTTTCACTGAGAGAGACTTTAACATGTGAATATTAACATGTTATTCACTGAGAGACTTTATAACATGTGATATTAACATGTATTCACTGAGAGACTTTATAACATGTGATATTAACATGTTTTCACTGAGAGACTTTATAACATTGTTGATAATTAACATGTATTCACTGAGAGACTTTTATAACATGTGATATTAACATGTATTCACTGAGAGACTTTATAACATGTGATATTAACATGTATTCACTGAGAGACTTTATAACATGTGATATTAACATGTATTCACTGAGAGACTTTATAACATGTGAAATGAACATGTATTCACAGAGGGACTTTACAACATGTGATATTAACATGTATTCAGAGACTTTACAACATGTAATATTAACATGTATTCAGAGAGACTTTACAACATGTAATATTAACGTGTATTCACTGAGAGTTCACAACATGTTATATTAACACGTTATTCCCTGAGATGGCCTAAAGCATGTCATGTGTAGACATGTAATTCCATGAGATGGCCTGGAACATGTTATGTTAACACGTTATGTTAACATGTTATTCCCTGAGATGGGTCTAGAGTGTGAGTATTCTTTTTTGAAGATAAAAGAATAAATACCACAAACATTTTGCTTCTCAATACTACCAGCAATTCCAATATTTGGTTCATTCATAATAAAATTTATTACTCTTTCTCAGCCTGCTTGTCAGCCCAAAGCGATTCCCATGTAAGAGATCACTTTGCGCTGCGACTTATGATTAAGCATTTGCTATTTATGTGTGACATTTAATAGACTATTAACGTTCAGATATTCAAGAGATTATCAATCTTAATGCGGAAAAAACGACCAAGGGTGGAAAGACGTACACTGATCAAACGGCGGGAGTTAAATGTTTAATCTTCCTTCAAATCCTTGACAAGGTACAGTAAGCCACAGTACAATACAACTTTTGTCCCAATATTAACACACAGCAAACCCCAAGACATTTACACTGCTTATAATTACACCACCTTACATAGAAATAACTTGTTAACATTATGAAATAGATTCTTCAATTAACTTATTGTTAATTGTCATTTTTTTATTGTAAATAACTTATTTGAAACGTAGCAAATAAGCCCAGTTTGCCCTCCATCGTAGTCGTTGAGTCAGATGTCATGGTGGGGGCCGGTCTATAAGCCCTGCTGCTATCAATACATCCTGCCCCGTTATCGCAGGAGGCCCTGAGTCTCCACCCCACAGAGTGTTTGAGTTGGACCGGTCCAACTGCCGCTGTAGGTCACCTCCTGAATGCCTTCCAATAACACAACACCACTGATAGGGTTGGAGCAGTCTAGTGTTGACAACCACATGGTCAAAGTTCACCGCCTCGCAGGGAGAGAGCTGGCTTTGCCCTCTGGGGGAAACTGAGGGCAAAACATTGGTGTGTGTGTGTACTGTGTGCGCGTGTGCGTGTGTGTGTGACAGAGACAGAGGATGGGAAAGAGAGTGAGACAACAATGGCCATGTAATTATGCACAAGACAAAGAGAGAGAGCAAGGGAGCGAGAGACAGAGACGGAGACAGAGGGGTAGAATCACCTGGTGACATATAGAGAAGAGAGAGAGGGGGAGAGGGAGAGAGAGACAGGTAGTGGCAGAGTGAGCATGGGGGGGGGGAGCAGATGTCATCCTGGTTCGTATTCCCATCAGATGTTTACGTAGCGTCTCGTTGTGACAGAACTGGGCTAATTCACAGCTAGCTCGACAGCAGCTGTTGTGTTGTGATAATGGTCCGAATTAGCGCACCTATAGGTTAGAGTGCCGAGGTGAGCCAAGCTTGGTTAGCATGGCTAGGTTAGCATAGCTAGGTTAGCATAGCTAGGTTAGCATAGCTAGGTTAGCAGGGATCAAATGGTGGCCTGGGCGTCTCAAATTAATGACTTGGAATGTCTTGGTGTGAGTTCACTTGAGGCACGCGCACACATAAATACTAATGTGAAATATGGATTTCTTTCTTTAATCGATTCTGCTTGATGTAGATGTTTACATTCAGAGTACATGGTTATAAATCAATAGCTTGACATTTGAACGTTGCCTAAATGGTTACTTTGGGAAATGAATTTGAAAGAAGATTTATTGCTGTGATTTCTTTGTAACTTTCTGATCATGGAGGTAAACTCATGGGAGGTTATTTAACATATCAGAACTGGTCTGAAATATATTGAGCATGAATGAACTCCAAAGAATTCTTAACCACAGCGTATCAATTAAAAGAAATATAGAAATAAAAAAAAACAGACTGAGACTAAATGAAGAGAACAGGGAAGGACGAGGGTGAAAAGAAACAAACTGAAAACAAGAAATAGGGAAGAAGGAGAGATGGAGGAGAGATAATTAGAGAAAGGATCAGGGAAAGAATAGTTTCCCTGGGGCAGTGGCGCATAGCATGGAGTGGGATGGTAAACAATGTATATTTGATTTGATGTGTGGCTTAAAAGAAAAAAACATAAAACGCTGGTGAACACTTGAAAGTGTTGAGCCCATGTTTCTTAAGTGGACATTGAGGTTAAAAGATGTACAGTCAATCACATGTTGCACAGTATCCCAATTTAACATCCAATGTGCCCTCATGCTAATAAAACTACAGTTAGATAAAAAAGGGTTTTCGTGACACAATAATACTAGATTCAGGCCTAAATATTCGTCTTTCTTTAGTCTAAATGTACTTAGTTTCTGAATTTCAAAGGATGGAAATGCATTCTGTGAACAAAGCTATAGCAACGGCATCTCTTTAGCTTCCTGACAGAATGCTACGGCCCCAATCCATTTCATCTATCGATCATTTAGTTAATTAAGTAATCACTTGGTGTCAAACGGCCAATGTTGTTACAACCCAAAGTGATGGATTAAAGCTGTTTCTCTGTCTGTCACGCAGCCAAGAGAAATAAAAGTATTACATTATTCCGGTACAACATGCACAATCGGGATCATTTGCATTTCCTGTCTATAAGCAGCCACTCTCAAATTATGAATTAATTATTAACATTTAATTTATAATGGATTTATTTTCTATCCATTTTAATTGACATGAACTAATCTTTTAAGCATGATTTTACACTGGTTACTGCTAATGGGGAAAAATGATCGGTTTAATTGATTTAGTCAGCAAGTCTTACAGCTCTTGATGTGTTAATGAAGTCATGTTCTTCTTAATTAGCTTTCTTAACGACTTATGATGAATACCTGATTCAATATCACCACAAAAAAACCTCATTCCCTGCGTTACTGTGACTGAAGAGGTGTTTAAAGCACTTTAAATACAGTTGAACATTTAATATTTGTATAGAATGTCACAGACCATTTGCACTGTAACTCGTTTGAGTATTACAGCACATCACTCTCTCCAGTAAGACATGTGTACTACTCATTTATTAATTAAACTGCAGTCCTTTTGTTCATTTTCCTTGTACGGTAAACAACACACAAAACTTGTTTGAACAAACAAACAACCACACCAGAACCAATGCCTCATCATAATTGACACTTATTCTAAGAGGCATGGCAGAGACGCTTCTCCAAACCCTGGTACGTTTATCTCTTACTGTAAGCCAATCAACTCAGTTAAAGGCACACGATGGGGCAGTAAAGCAGGAGACCACGAGGCCAACATGCTCGTTCAGACACTGAAAGAGCAGTCCTCGACAGCGTGCCCCAGCAAAACCAATATTAGCATTAGGAACCATGCTGATGACTTTGTCAACACCTCATGACCTCATGCTCTTGAACAGAAACCAGCCGCGGAGGAAAAGGGCGGGCCGAGCGCAGGTCTCTGAGCACGCCGTCAACAGAGAAGAGACGTCACCGCCTTTACATTACAGTACAGGTTGTGGTCATATACAGGAGGGGAGTGGCCCTCCGTGGGAATCAGCTGGGAATCGAACACACGCTGGGCCGTTACTTTACTTCCGATACAAACAACAGCATTGCGACACCCGACAGGGGATCGAACAGACGGCTGTGCCGTTACTTTACTACTTAAACAAACGACAGCATTGGGAAACCAGACATTGAATTGAACCCACCCTGTGCCGATACTTTACTAATGAAACAAACAACAGCATTATGACACCCGACAGGGAATCGAACCCAGGCTGTGCCGTTACTTTACCAATGATACAAACAACAGCATTGTGACACCTGACAGGGGATCGAACCCACCCTGTGCCGATACTTTACTAATGATACAAACAACAGCATTGTGACACCTGACAGGGAATCGAACCCAGGCTGCATAGATCACGGTCCGACCATAGACCCAACAAGGTTGACGCAAAACGGATTCATTCAGAAGTCCGGGTGAACGTTGTGATCACAACATGAAGGAGCGGCGGTGTTGTCGGGACAGGAACCAGCATTGAAGCTGCCCAGAGGGTACATGTATTGTAGACCGGTTTCCCAGCCCAACTAGCGCGTGTTTTTCGTCTCCGCACAGCCTTGACGCGTCAGCCCAGACACCTGACAACAACGCTTCAACATGAAACACATGGCTACGGGCGCACATGTTTTTCGGAAGC
The DNA here is from genome assembly GCA_900291075.1 of Melanogrammus aeglefinus. NCBI lineage: Eukaryota > Metazoa > Chordata > Actinopteri > Gadiformes > Gadidae > Melanogrammus > Melanogrammus aeglefinus. The sequence goes on along the minus strand of OLKM01005410.1, from coordinate 8,454 downwards.
GGAACCATTTATAACTAAACGTGAACGTCGGCTGTAAACAACACGCCTCTCCGTTTTGCCGCACAGTGCTGCAGAGAAAAGACAACAACATTTCCAACTCAAATATCCACCAATAAACACACATTATTATAGCCCAGTGGTGGAGGGACATGCAGTATTCTCGTTACTGTTTATCAACCGTGCTGTCGATGGACGTAACGTCTCCTGCTGTTTAAAAACCCTGCAGGGTGGGACACACACACACACACACACACACACACACACACACACACACACACACACACACACACACACACACACACACACACACACACACACACACACACACACACACACACACACACCAAGAGGAGGAGATGGAAGCTTCACATCCGTGTCCATACATCCCTTTACTGAAGTTTCCACTGCTCATCTACATGCAAACAGCGGATTCCTCCACCAACCACAGCGGTCCACATGCTCGGACTGGGTCCATTCAGGTCCCTTCTCACCTCGACTCATTTCCAAAGTAGCGGACATTGCCTCTATATGAATGGGTTCATAAGCAGTGTAACGTTGGATACACTTAAGACATGAGTGGGTTTTGCGAGAAGTAACGGGAGGAAACACTAAGCGAAAGCAATCACACACTTAATAAGTTAAAAAATAATCAGACGGCACACCGGACGTCAAGTACTTGTCATTGTAGCCCGCAATAGTAGTCGGGACACAACACGTTTCAATGTCAGCCTACTCGTTTGGACAGCGACCGCTGAATGATGCAAGCCCCCCGGGTTGTTCCAACACTCTCCAAACTTTGAGAGCGCAGAGACGCGCAGAGGCGCGCATAGCAGCGCAGAGGCAGCGTGGACCCCGCGACGCGCCCGGGCATGTTCCCGTCCCGCGGCGGTGCGGCGGACCAGACTGCCCGCGGCGGCGCGGAAAAAAAACACCCCGTAAAGTGAGCAGCGCTTTACCTCGACTGTCGGACGGTCTCTTCCCCGTCCGCGTACGGCTCGTCACCCTCCGTCGCGGCCCAGTTCTCGTCGTCCTCCACAGTCACGTCTCCTCCTCCTCCTCCCGCCCCGGTGACCAGGGCGCCCGGGTGGCCGTAGTGCCGCTCCATCACCCCGTCGTCCCCGGACGACGAGCCCCCGGGGGCTGGCGCGCCGGACGGCGGCTCCCTCCAGACCGTGGAGCCCGGGCAGCCTCTGGAGGTCCCGACGACAGCCTCGACCCCCAGCAGGAGGAGCAGGACCAGCGAGACGCTCACCTGACTGAAGCGAAGCCCCCTTTCCATTTGTAAAACTGGCACATTAGTGAACATGCGATTCACATGCCATGGGCGGCCGGGTAAAAGGGAAAGTGAACCAAACGTTGAATTAAAGTCAAAATGGAGTTCCTGCTTTAGTCTTGCTCGACGCCCTCTGTGCGCTTTTCTTTAAGGAAACATAAACAGCCGCTGGGACTCCATGTTGTTCCCTTTATGCGTGGCGCCTTGGTAACGCCACGGCCCGCCCCGTTTCCACTCCCCCATTGGTCCGTCCGCCGCCTCGTGTCACACATTCAACACGGTGAGGACGGCGATTGGCCGTCGTGCTGTCATTCACAGGAACCAGCACACTAAGCACAATCCGACTGGATCGCGAGGTTGGCACTCACAGAGGCGTGACCCGGACAGACCAGCCCCCCAAACATTCGTTACCATTGGTGGAATGTCGCCTGGTGACTGTCCGTCAGAGCCGCGCAGGCGCAGTCACGGACGTCCTGCACTCTGAAAAAAGAATGACGTCAAATAATCCCCAAAGGCGGCTCTCGCAGACAACACGTGATTGGTGGACAGTCGCGCCCAACCGCGAATAGAAACTCGATAACGGTAACGGGACACGCATTGGCCTGTTTGCAGAGCCGCGAAAACATCGCATGCTTCCTATTGGCTGGTCCAGCTGTCACTCAGGGGCGGTTGCCATACTCTGAGGAAATGGCAAATAGCCGACATAAAAACATCAACGTGGCGCTGAGTGGTTCCTGTTTCCGAGTTGGTCGGACTTTCTCTGACGGCAAAACAACTACAAACATTACATAACGGCGGGTTTACAGTCCAACTGCTTCAAACACAACGTGCAAGAATATTACAAGTGTAGTAATATATTATCTTATCGAGCAATAGAGATTATGATACGATATTGGTACGTTATTATTTTTTTGAGTTTTCATCAAGTGGGTGTTTACGAAACTGCTTGTTCCAGAATGTTTTGGGGAATCAGTTCTACATAAATCAGCGAGGCACTTCTTCCAATCACGTCAACGTATGCCGTCTATGGCGCCCCCCTGTGGCCGTTCAGGTGAACACTGCGAGGTTCTGATGACAAGTCACTCCACAATAACAAACCACGAGGACGCACAACGTCACGTGTTACTCCAATACCCCAACCAGTGTGTAGGCCTGCATATTTTAAAACCCATCCCCCTTACATTCACACACAAATAAGACCACCAGTTTTTAATTTCACCCGGTTTGTATTTATTTCGCACAGTAGTACCTCAACAGAAAAATAATCACAGTTATTGGCAAGTAATATTTGACAGAAGTGCTTGTGGGAAACTGTCCGACCTTCACTTAAACCCTGACTTAAGACCACACTTGGTGGACCTTCTAGTGGAGTAAGTAGTCTGTGTGACACACACACACCGATGTACTGGTTTAACAGCTCCAGAAAACCAGTTTAATATCATAAGTGTCCTTCCTGGTCGGTGTTTACAGGAAGAACAACCCTCAGACTCAGTTGAACTTTAATTTAAGTCAATCAAGGCAATTAGAGTTCCAGACAATATAATGACTAATTCACATGTTGGAAAACAAAGAAAAAAGGAATGCATTCACTGTCACCACCAAACAAAATTGAGTTTATACAAACTGAGATGATATAGTACCATACATATCTTTGAGTTGAGTTTTAAGGGCTGGTTTCACTCGTTAATATCAGAACCTCACAGTGTGAGGAAATTATGGTGGAAAAAAGAACAGTTCAGTACGTCGCTACTGTCAGAAAAAACGCAACCACAACACACAAGGGGAACAGGTGCCGCAATGCCAGGCGAAACCTTTACTGTTTACGCAACACACACACAAATGATTTGATGATAATGTTATCTTGGTATAAACAAGGCTATTAATGTCTGAGGTCAAAGTTGAGTGTTGTTGTTTGCTTAGTTTAAAAACCACGTGACAGTTGTTTATAAGCCGGGTCGCCAATCGTACAAGTCTCCAAAAAACGCAGGCTCACTCAATTAAACACAAGGTAAATAGTTTATAAAGGCTTGACTTTAAACGCAATTTTCCCAGAGAAACCAAACATGAGCAATCACACGGCAGAAACAGCACCCCCTCTGGTTAAGAACCCGTCACTGCACCTTAGACTTTTCTGATTGGCTGGATTATTTGAATGCCCAGGTCATCATGACTTGCTCTTACTCTGCCACGATTTGGATGGTGGTGACCTGTTTCTTGGCCATCATGACATCAGCCAATCAGAATGGGTAGAATTCAGTGGTGGGTAGAATTCAGGGGTGACTCCCGAGATGTGATTCTATTGGTTGGTTTCCCGTCAAGGCACACAGAGTTCACTGTGCAGCGGTCTGGATCGGCTCGCTGGTCTGAGCCTCTGGATCGGCTCACTTGTCTGAGCCTCTGGATCGGCTCGCTTGTCTGAGCCTCTGGATCGGCTCGCTGGTCTGAATACGGTATGACTACGACCGTTACTACGACCGTTACTCCGACACGACGCTACGATACATCGGTGACGACAGGAGACGCTAACCGTCCCACCCTGAGAACTAAAACATGGTCCGGACACCGGAGCAGGTCGGTGCGAGCAGCACGTGAACTTCACTCATCAGGCACTTTGAACACACACACACAGAATCAAACACACACCCACCTAGTGGCGGGAGTGAAAACAACGGAACAACGGATCATGTAATCTCAGATAAATTTGCCTCGCCGTTTGGGAGAAGGACAGAGAGAGAGAGAGGCACTTGTGGGAGGAAGTGAGGTCTGATTGGTCCGTCGGTCTTCATTGGCCGGGGGCGTCCCGCACCTGGACCGTCCCGTCCTCCATGCCGAAGTAGGCCCGCTCCGCCATGCCGACAAACAGCCCGGTCTCCACCACACCTGGAGCGCAGAGTACCACCGTTATGCTAACGCTAACATCACGCTAGCGACCCAGATAGGCCCACAGCATACTGTTGTGAAACAGTACTTGCTAATGCTAACAGTTATTTATTTTTTTAACTAGGACCTATGAACACTTAAAGGAGATCAGTGAACGCAGAGACGCCATCATCACCGGTACACTGTTATGAACACAATAGTTTGGTGATGGGGGGTCATGCTTAGGCTAGTACCATACTAGTCGCCGTTGCTACTTTTCCTTGGGTGCATTTCCTCTACAACGTGTTTTTATGTCAGCGACGGCGGCCTCTGGCTCATAAGCGTGTGACGACACAGCGTGACCACCTTACTATACGCACTCACAGCAGCACTGGCACTGAAGAGATCCAGACACACTGAAGCTACGGCCACGTTTGGAAAAGTGAAATTAAAACAACGGATCAAACGGGATTGAACCTCACCTGGGATCATCTTAATGTCCATGTTCACCTCTTTCCAGTTCTGGACGCCCTCAAACTTCCAGTCCAGGATGAAGTTCCCGTTGTCCGTGACGACGGGGCCCTACAGAGAAGGGTGCACCATTACTAGTGATCGGCCGATTATATCGGGCGGCCGATATAATCGGCCGATATTTACGTTTTATATGTGTATCGTATCGGCCGATTTCTTTTCGGTATCGGCCGATTTTTATTTGTTATATGATTTACAGACAGTTCAATAGCTGTTCATTTTTTTTAAATTGAGACATTGTAACATTTGTTATCATCATTGGGTCATTTTTATGATGTAAATTGAGGGAGGCTTGGCCTGGAAATCTGTGGGGTCTGGCAACGAGTAATGAAAATGGCCCGACTCGAGGGGCGGCACCAAGCACGCATTGGAAAATATCCGAAGAATACAAGGGCTGACGTATCCAGACTGGTGGAGCTAACCAATAGATAAGACTCTGGCCGTATCCGGTCGGTAAAACAGCAACGCTTCTGGCCCGCCTATATTGATACATCGATGTGATTGATTAATGTTCTGCGCCAGGGGAGGCCCAGAAAATACACGAGTATATTGCTCGTTCCCAGAGTGACTCGCTGAGCAAATTCAAATTATGCTCTCGCGAGAACTCTGGATTTCCAGGGTAGTATCGGCTCCAAATATCGGCTCAAGAAAATCGGTATCAGCGTATCGGGTATCGGCTAAGGCTGATGAAAAAATCGGAGGTCACTGTCAGTGGTTGGGGATACAAGCGTCTCACACAGGCTAACAAACAAACGGCTCAATAAGAACTACAAATGAGCCATGAACTCTTCCATCATCTTGTGTTTCTTTCTTTGATTTGAATCGGTCGTGATCACACGCAGACATGCATTTTTTTTAGACTTGTTAAATCTGAGGATCAAATAATTATTATCCACATATAAAGTAGACAATACATTAGACTCAGAGTAGGCCTGAAACCAGCCCACCAATCAGAGCCTGACTCACTGCCTTGCTGAAGACCAGCCCACCAATCAGAGCCTGACTCACTGCCTTGCTGAAGACCAGCCCACCAATCAGAGCCTGACTCACTGCCTTGCTGAGATCCAGCAAATGTGGAAGAAATTAATGATTATATTCTATTTCTTCCACACCAACCAATCAGAGCCTGACTCACTGCCTTGCTGAGAGCCAGCCAACCAATCAGAGCCTGACTCACTGCCTTGCTGAGAGCCAGCCAACCAATCAGAGCCTGACTCACTGCCTTGCTGACGGCCAGCCAACCAATCAGAGCCTGACTCACTGCCTTGCTGACGGCCATGCGCAGCACGGCCTCGCCCCCGAAGGAGCGGGCGATGCGGCGGGCCACCGGGACGTAGGCCATGGGGATGACCTCCACCGGGACCCCCTTCTTCCACTGCTCCCCCAGGGACACCGAGTCCTTCCTGGGGAGGGAGGAGGAGGAGGGAGGGAGGGAGGGAGGGAGGGGAGGAGGGGGAGGGAGGGAGGATGGAGCTCAGGGAGGACGAGAGGGGGGGAGAGCAGGGAGGGAGAGACAGAGGGAGGAGGAGGAGAGAGGAGAGGAGCGGAGGGAGGGAGGGGGAGAGAGGAGGGAGGAGGAGAGAGATAATTATACTCTTATCGGTCTTCTCTGCCCAACAGCAACTCCTGGAATGAAATTTTGCACACGCACACACACAGACACAGACACACACACACACACACACACACACACACACACACCTGTAATCTGCGATGACGATGAAATGCTTGGCACATCCTGCTACGATCTTCTCCTGAGTCAGACACCCCCTGAGAGCGAGACAGACAGAGAGAGAGAGAGAGAATGAGAAAGAGAGCGAGAGAGAGCGAGACAGAGACAAAGACAGTGAGACAGAGAGAGAGAGCGAGAGAGACAGAGAGCGAGAGCGAGAGAGGTTGAGGTTCTCTTTGGAGTTCTTTTATAGAATGTCCCCCCTCAGCATTGAGGGGGGGGGGGGGGGGGACAGAGACTCACCCTCCTCCTTTGATCAGGATGAGGCCGGCGTCCACCTCGTCTGCTCCGTCGATTGCCACATCCAGCTGTCAACGGTCACATGACGTCATCACATGACCACGCCCCTTAGTGCTAAACCACGCCCTCTCCATCTTAAACCTCTTTCAGCAGTCTGTTTGGCTGTTCTACAGATCCAACAACCTACTGGTGTTGACCGATAAGTTGGGAGGAACTTTACTGATCGATACGTTCAGAGGAATTTACTGATCGATAAGGTGAGAGGAACTTTACTGATCAATAAGGTAAGTGGAACTTTACTGATCGATAGGGTGAGTGGAACTTTACTGATCGATAACAAGAGGGAAGACTTTACTGATCGATGAGTTGAGAGGAACTTAACTGATAAATAAATTGAATGAAGACTTTACTGATCGACAAGTTGAGAAAACCTTTACTGATCGATAAGGTGAGAGGAACTTTATACTGATCAAGAAGTTGGGAGGAACTTTACTGATCCCAGACAGGAAGTGAGAGCGGGGTGGGGGGGGGGGGGCTGTACCTCAGGGTGGCGGTCGAGGTCTGACAGGGTGAGGCCGTGCTGCAGGACCAGCTGACGGGCCTGGGGGGGAAAGAGAGAGAGAGAGAGAGCGAGCGAGAGAGAGAGAAAATGTGTTCACAGAAGGTACTGCAGGACAGGATGTCAGGCAGTTGTACACTCAAGCTGGTCCAAAAGAGATGGCGAAAAGGAGATGTCTGGCATGAAACGTATGATCTATCCCTTCGTGTTGAACCCAACGCTCACCTGGAAAGAGGTGGGGACGCACACGATGTTGAGCTTCTCCAGGCGGACCCTCTCGGCTGAAAGGAGGACACATCTGCACTGTTAAGACTCCTCCAGGCTCAGATGAACGGGCTTAATGATTGACTCGACCCTCACCTAATCGATCCACAGCATACACGATGGTGGACCCACTGCCCACTCCGACCACCTGGTTGTTCTGCAGAAGAAAGTATTTTATTCTACTTTTTTTTTTGTTGTTTCTTTAACTTGTAGTCTTTGTGCAAACAGGATACATTTATTGTTTCTCCATTTCCTGATAAGTTCCACCAAACGAGGAACTAAACAGGTTGACGAGAGATAAACAAAAAACTTTCACCATACAGGAATACACTGTTGGTTTAGAGTCAAACCATCGAGTGGTGAGGGGGGAAAAAACCATATAAAAAGCGTTTATTTAGTCTACAGATCTTAAATCCGTGTTTACATGCTGAGCCAACATGCTGCACACCATGCTGCACCCAATCGAGGTAAGTCACACGCTAGGAACACTGATAACACACTACACGGAGACCCCGCAGCCGAACACAGGAATCAACCACAACCAGATAACACTACTCCACGGGTTCAGAGGTCAGATGATAATCCACAGTCACCGGGCAGCATTAGTAAAGGCTGCACACAACACACACTAGAGCATGTGGAACGCACCATGCGGCTCATCAACGAGAGAAAAACACACTTCATAATGACATGGAAGGTGGCGCGCTTCAAACTTCCTACCTGGACGTGGTTGTCCACCGCGGCGTACGCTGCGAGTTTCTTAGCCTCTTCCGCCATGATGGGACAACAACCAGCAATACTGCGACCCCAGACACACACGTGCTGTTGGGATGACCCGGGACAGAGCGACAGAACCCTCGGAGGGATGGAGACCAATCCAGATGTGAGCTTGGAGCAGATCCCCACCCACCTCTTCAGTCTCATGTCACGTACGTCCCTCCCACCCACACCCGCTGGCCGCGCAGATACAAACGATACAACCCCGTTCGCCTCAAG
>OLKM01005409.1:0-17263 GCA_900291075.1 Melanogrammus aeglefinus | reverse complement strand
ACGCAAAAGCTGAGTTTTCTTATATTCACATCTCCAACATACCAGCAGGTGGTCTGATGCGTGTTTAGGGTCAATCGGTCGTGGCTTTATGTACATATTATGTGCTGAGTATTTTTCCACATGAAGACAAAATATTTAGATCATAATAGAGTATACAGTCGCGATCACGTCCTGGCATCCCCGCCACTCTTGAAACACTAGGAATTATTATATTTTCGAGCAAAGAATAACGGTTTGAAAAAACACAAAAAAAGGTACGGCTAACTCAACAGAAAGGCCCTACTCGTATTTGCGCGTATGAGCCTTTCCTCATTGAAGTTCTATGGTCTTGAAGAATCTTCAGCGACAGTCTTTTTCTACTGCTCGCGCGAGTATTAACAAAAGATTGCACGAAATTCTGGTCGCGAACGTCTGTCCAACCCTCTGGTCCACTGTCAGGCCAGTTTTAAAATCGGTCAGCCAGCTTCTCTGCTTTCACCTGATTTTCGTTCAGAATTTTCTGAATATTAAAAACAGTAGGTGCAAAAATACGTTTTCAACTAAACAATGTTTCATTCCGAATGTTAGCAAGGCAAAATTAACTGCGAACCCTGTCATTCCTGTGAAATAAAGTCCTACTCACCGGCCTACACGTAAATTTTTCCGCTTGTCCGCGTATTCCCCGTTTGATGTACGCCCTCTTGGTCGGCCAGAGCTTTTCCCCTGGCGCAATATCCAGTAATCACGCTTGCGGGACAAGAGCAACAGACGAAGCGCGCGCCAACAGCCGTCCTCCCGATCAAGAAGCAGTGCCGTTGCCAATTGCCAGCCGAGTAGAGCGCGGCCCCTATTTTTCGGCCTCCCATCTTCTTGGACGGGGGCAACCCTGTGGGTTGTAGAAGTCCGAGATGATGTTGTTTTTGCCATTCCCAGCAAAGGGGGACGCAGCACGAACAGTGCACCTGATGATGAAGATTCACTCTCCGACGTCTGACGACCCGAGCCTGACGTACTGCGGTGGCGGAGGCAGTTGGGTGCATTGTGCACGCTGCAACTGCACAACGCATCTAAGCCCAGAACCGCCCATCACGGCGGAGCATGATCGGTGAGGGCGCCGCGGCCGCTTGCCAGGTCGTTTGCTGCACAGCCCCAGATAAGCCCACCCGGTCGCTCTGCCAACTTGCCACTGCATCTGGCCCCGTGCTCTGCCACCACGCACGACCACTCCACCATGGTCCGCCCAGATGGCCCTCGCGCCCACCACGATTGTTGGCTTCGATGAAACGCCGGTCACCCTCCACATGGGCAGCCCGCATGCCCGCAATAACCAGGAGAGAAAACCAATTTACGCACAGCGCGAGCCCCATCAATCTCAGCCCAGCAGAGCCATTTTCCCCCTCCTCTTTTTTCGATGTGGGTCTTGTCCTAATACTGGTCTTTCAATTTGGTCCTGAATGTTCCTTTTATTGAGAGTAAAAGTGCGGGTTTATTCCCTCTCGAAAAGTATCGCGCCTCCTGCAATCGCCACGATGTGAATTAGGAGTGCTCAACATTGTAACGCAGCTACATCAAGCGTAATATCAGGAGAAAAAACCAACCTGCCCTCGGCTCTCTTTGTTGCTGAACGGGACCTGTTTGAAAAAGCAACCTGCGAATCAACAGTACAACTGGAACCATGAATTATGCTCCTCTAGCATGGGCCGGTGAGCCACAGCTGGACTCTCTGAAAAATTATCGACGCAATCATGGGCTACCTCATCCCACAGGCACCAAGTTTAAGATTGCGAGGTTATAGTGTTGCAATAAAGCGTTCTCGCCTACATATACCTGGCCATTGCCCTGCCACTCACTACCATTGGTTCAGCGGTTACCCCAGCCGCGCACACAACTTTAAAAATCTATAACCTACACAACACACAAGTTCGCATAAGGCTTAGGTTCAAGCTGAGCTCATGGATTTCTTCCCTGCATTCCATTCCATTATTCCAATTTATTTTTATATTTATTTTTTTACATTTGTATTATTTTCATATATTATTATTTATTTCTAGTATCAGTATGTCACCCACTCCTACTTCGCATTGCTTTGAATTGTCCCTGTTTATTGTCTTGTTAGCACTGTCCTGTCCTGTAGTTTGGTTTGAAACGCACATGTATGGAACGCTGAGACAAATTCCTATATGTTTGCAATAAATGGCAATAATGGTAATTTTAAATAGCTGCTGCCGCAAGAAGAACAATGAGGCAACAATATATACCATAAGGTGAACTTTTTAGTTAAGTTATTTAGAATAAATAAAAGGCAGTTAATTGGTAACCCATGAACCATTCGTTCATTAAATTCATGTCACCAATGGAAACAACAACTGATCAAACCATAAAAGAAACAGATCTTGTTATACAAATATGAAACATTGAACATTACAAACAAGAATACAGGAATTACAGTATATAAAGCCGCTGTTCACATCTAGCGTTTTTAAATTGGCCCAGCCCGCTTGTTTTACATTATATTCCTCATTACACATGGAGCAGAGCGTTTCTCGGAAAAAGTCAACGCGCCTGTCCCAACCCGTTTTTCTGCATACGGAAGCGTTGGAAAAAAGGTTCAACTTTCCAGGCACGTACACCGAATGACGGTCCTGAACCAGAGACCGCCAAAGTGGCGTCCGCGTCTATCACTTTTTATTCCGCGTTTTAGAACGAACCGTTTTCTCGGAGGAAATCTGCGTGCATACGGTGGACGCATGGCAAAAGTGTGTGGAATTCGAATTGAGGTATCGCTGCAATGCCAGGCACCGGGCTAGGTGATAGCTGCTGATGCATCTATCAACACACCACACCAAAAACGCCGCCATGTTCTGAGCGCATGCGTAGAGTCCTTACTTCTTCTCCTACGCCGCCGAAAACCCAAAACATAAATTACAAAGATCCTTCTCTGTTCAGTAATACTATCTGTACATATCCTGTACATTTCGTGGAAAGACTCCTGTAAGTTTATTAAAGCTGTCAGAGTAGCTTGACGGTCCGACGCATGGAAATAATCTGACATGTTTGTTTATTTCCTTGTACTGCTACATGTATATGACGTAAACGCGTACGTGACGTGAGCAGATCTGAGCAGTGTTTCGCGTCTTGGCAGTGTAGACGGAAACGCTAAGGTGGAGCCCTAATTCAACCTATTCCAACTCTGGTGAGAGGCGTTCTCAGATTCTATTGACGTTTTTCATGCCCCAAATAACGCCGTCAACCGCTAGTCTAAACGAAAGGCTCTTCCGTAAAATATTTTGTCTTTTGACCCGCAAGTGTTCCTCGTGTAAACGGGGCTCTCAAGGAAGAAAGCGGCGAGACGTCAGGGGTCCTTTTGGGCAAACTTGACCAATCACCAAAGCGGAACATTGACACTATCGTCACGAAAGGAAACTCGACTGGCAAAACACAGAAACAATGGCAGACAAATCACTTCGGAAAGTTGCCGTTGGAGCGATTAATTGTTGTAATTACAGAACATGTCTCGAGATCTGCGACATGTATATAATGGGCTCTAGCCTGGGATAGTAGTAGTTCGAGTCAAACGTCAGGTCTAGAATGGGGTTCGTTGCTAGGCCGATAGAGACAGAGACTCGCTTTTGAGGCCAAAAAACGCGCTGCCAGCTTTTCTTTTTTGTTGAAAAAAACGGTCGGCTAAACTTTTCCCTATTAACAAAAAACGCTAGATGTGAACACGGCCTATAAAGGCAAATAAAGCCACTTCTAGTCCTTACTGTCAAGTGTCCGAACCAGTTCAGTCCCTCCAGAAAAATGCAGCGTTTTTTTTGTGATTGTTGCGCAAAAAAATCTGATTATGCAAGCACGTTTTCTTAAAAAAATGCAATGAAATATATCTGGGATATTTAATGCAATTTTTATGCGGGAACTTGCGAAATACATGCAGCTTTTTCGATGACGTTCCACGTCGTGTAATGTAATCGTCCCTTCATAACGTTCCCATGGCAGTCAGGGGGAAATGGCTTGCTCTTGTGTGAAGTAAACGCAACATTTTTCCTTTCAACATTCTGCTAAGATATAAATATATGTGACTTTTTTGCAACGAAAATGCGGAGATTATGAAATCATTGCAAGCCCCGCATTTTTTGCACGGGAAATCTTGCCAATTTATGAGGTGAAAGTGCGGCATAATTTGAAAAAAATCCGGCCCCGCATGAATATGCGGACTTTGGGCTGATTATGCGATGGCATAAATCGCGTTCTTTCTGGGAGGGACTGAGTTGTCATCTGCTTCCTTTTCTGTGACTTTTGTATTTGCACAATTGGAAACGACGCAAAGTCAGTGCACAACACAGTCCCTGCACAGAAACGGAACAAAAACCCAAAAACAGTCATTTGAAACTATGTCAAATCAACATTAAATCAATTGAATCAACATCGAATCTCTGATGTTTATTCTTGACATATCATTTTGCACCCTTTTTTAAATATTGAAACAACGTGGAACATACTTTCCATAGCGATCAACGGAATTTCAATTATTAGATACTTTGAAACCAATGTTGAAATTTCCACTGAGCTAAGGATCATCGTGATTTCAATCTAATTTAAAAATCGTTATGCATAGAAAAAATTATTGCCTAGGCATACCGAAAAATGTAATGCCCCTAAAAATTAAATCTAGCGCTTTAATGAATATCCTGCTTTATTGACAAATGTTGAAAAGTGATGGAACATTTCAAACGTGTGATGCCTATAAGCCTTAGCCTAAAACACTGACCACACACCACCCTGTTTTAGGTAAAAAACAAATTCATTTTTATGCACTCTTTTCATTGCTATAATCTGTCACATGTCTATTAAATGAGAGTTGACACACAGGCGATTCTATATATGCATCTTCTTTTGGAATTTGCTTTCATGTTTTTTAGTCGGCAGAGGCTTGTATATGTGGGTGTTATAGCAATGATAAAGGTGCCAGGAGCAGGAAAAGTTGACATGGGTGCTAATTTTCAGTTGGAAAAAAATGCTGGGAGTATTTTATCAGATGAGGGCATTCTCATTGCCATAACAACGTGAGCTTATCAACAAGTAGAACATGTTCTAATACTATGAGACTCATGAAAACGCCCTCAGCTGATAAAAGGTGTCGGGGGGCAGGGGGGACTTATGGCGCTTTTCCACTACACCTTTCCAGCGCGACTCGCCTCGACTCGCCTCGACTCGCCTCGGTTCTTTTTGCGTTTCCACTAGGGAAAGTACCTGGTACCAGGTACTATTTTAGTACCTGCTCTGGGTGAGGTTCCCAAGCGAGTCAAGGCCGGTACTAAAATGTGACGTCCGACACATCTGCTGGCCGCTGATTGGTCAGAGAGTGTGCTCGTCACTCGTCTCATCTTCGGCTTCAATACTGCTGTACGGCTTTCCAAAACTCTCCTGTACTTTTCTGTTGTGTTTTGTTCTCGCCGCCTGCAGCCTTTTTCTGACTATCTTCTTTTGCTTTGTTTTGTGACAAAAAGCCACAGAACGAGCAGCAAGTACCACCACTGCCTCCATGTCCTCCATTGTTTGTGTTTGTGGTGTTGTTGTGTCGCGCATAGAACATCCCTTGTGTCACGCAGTTTCGCACCGCCGTGCTTCTATGACGACCCCGCCCACGTTGAGTAGGTACTTTTTTATATGAAAAGGAACGTGGCCGAGTCGGAGGCGAGCCGAGGCGAGGCGAGTCGAGGCGAGTCGTGCTGGAAAAGTGTAGTGGAAAAGCGCCATTAGTGTCTTATTTATTTATTTTAATAAGTTACTTATTTTATTTCAGTTGAATTTTAAATAAACATAATAAGGGTCGGAAGTTTTACCAGAATTTTGATCTTACAAAGTCATGACAGAGGGACTTGGTGTCTTTATTCATGCTTGAAATGAACATATTTATATCTTTTTGAAAGAGAATAAGCTGATGAAGCTAAAAAATGACCAATGTTTACTGTTTAAAAATATTTTGAATTAAATGCAAACTCAGTGAATATTTTGCTCTTGTTTCTCTGTTTTGAGATTCACACACTTAGCAGTCTTGTTTAAATGTTACAAATTTAGTTAATAAACTGAACTTGGAAATTGTTTTAAGTTGTTGCAGATGTTATCTCCGCTAATTGTATTAATCTATTTGATAATAAGGTGATTGTATATGCAAAATGCTGGTGCCAGCAACTCATACAGTTTTGTACATATAAATAAATAAATATTAGCAGGTTCTCAATGGTAGGCTATTTCAATTCAGGGAGCGAAAAAATGTCTGTCTCCAGGGGGGGAATGACAGAAAATAATTGAGGACCACTTGTCCAGAACATTGTACTTGTTGTACTTGTTGATAGCTCAAGTTGTTAGCCAATGAAAACGCCCTCAGCTGATATATAATACCAGTGTTTTTTTTTTTTTTACTGAAAATTAGCACCATTTTTTTTTGCATCAGAACAACAAGATTTTTTTGTATCAGAAGTTTTATAAAAATGTATGGGTCCCTGAAAGTGAGACAACATAATTTAGTGCTCCCGAAATAGTGGTCTGTTTCTCATAGTATTAGGCATGTTGTACCAATTTGTTTCAGTAACTGTGTAAATTAAAAAAAAAGGTGAAAATATGGTCATTTTTGAGTGAAACTTACACAAAAGAAATACCTCAACATTGTTATTATAGTTCACATCCATTTGATTATTCCTTCATCCAAACAGCCTTTTTATCCTTTCATCACTTAATGGTTCAGAACTGCATGATTTAGCTGACACTCAGCTATTGGCTTAGACATACAACAGCATAGTAAACAAGAAAATAAAGATTGGACAGGACAAAATAAAAATCATGAATATAATACTACATAATGCTACATTTACAAAAGTGTTGTCTGTAACTCAGATAAAAAGGTTCTAGAACAATTTATTTCTTCTTTAAGAGCTAGAGACTAGCCAAATTGTGTTTAATCCTTTCCTCTGGGATGAAATACTCATTGGTATTATGAGTTTAACTGAGGTTTAACTGTTACAAAAGGGGCTTTTCTGACAATAAACCAGCAGACTGTTAAAAAATATACAATGTGTTGGATTGATAGATAAGATTTACCCCCCATCAGAATGAATTTAGGATCAGGTCACCCTAAAATGCAGCAGAATGCAGGAAATAACATCAACGACGATATTCAACCCCCCCCCCCCCTTTTATATACTTCATACACTCCTGTGGCTTCCTGAGGCTGAGCCCCCCCCAAAAGTCAGAACTTAGAAACGCCCCTGGATAGAGCATTCAGCTATGCAACAAATATATATATATTTTTACAATCTTGATGACCTTTTGTAGTGCTGTTTGTAGCCAAACGTTTGCCCCTTCTGAACTTAAACACAGTTAATTTCCTTTCCTAGCTCCTCTTGTTTATGTTGGTAGCTTACTCATGTCATGTCACGTTGTCAACATTGGAAACATGGAGCAGAACATAGTGGGTCATCATGCCCAATGCTTTTTGGAAACGTTTTCTTCATAAAGTGTGCCAAACAGATTTTGTATACATTTTATTCCGTAGTTAGCTACATGGGTATGCCGTCTTTAAGAACCTTTCATTACCTGCACTAAAGAGAGAAAAAAGAGTGCATCCATTGTACCCAGCACTTCTGAAAATGCAGTTCCAAATGCGTCTCTGTCCCAAGCAAATTTCAAACCAAACTGACATTCATTCATTCATTATTTGTCCCCATTATTTGCGCCCTTACACTTCATGGTCCGACGTCTGTTTATCATCTAGTCCCTCCTGCCCGGTCTGGCGCATATCGCAGCTGTCAGACCAAAATTGTACTAGGGGCAAAAATTGTAGTAATCTGCGTTCGAAAATTCCAAACCTGCCTGGCAACGGACGATCGCGTCGAACGTTGCCTGGTAACGGACGATTGCGTCGAACGATGACGTAAAAAGGTTCATGAACACTCGGGCTCATTCATTGAGCGTCACAAGGCAAAATAACATTAAACAGATAACACTTATTTTACAAATTACATTTATTAGCGTTGCTAACTTTATATTTGTATTGTATGTAATTGTTTAATCACATTTAGCTAGTAAACTGAGTATCAACACAAGCTAGCTAGACTATTTTACACTTTAAACACTCAGTTTACTAGCTAAATTCAATACAATGCAAATATAAAGTAAAAAAAAAAAGAAAAGGTTTTATCTGTATTATGTTATTTCGTCTTTGGCAACATGAGGAGTTGGGTCTGTCTGCGTCCTGCAAGACGGAGGCGTAACTTGTAGTAGGAGGCGTAACTTGTAGTCGGAGGAGGCGTAACTTGCACTAGGAGGCGTAACTTGTAGTCGGAGGAGGCGTAACTTGCACTAGGAGGCGTAACATGTAGTCGGAGGCGTAACTTGTAGTCTGAGGCGTGTCTAGTACTTTTCTAAATCGCGGAAGTGATCTGTATGTAGCAGTGGTGCGCGGGTACATAAATGACCGGTAATAAATGACTGGTAAATTTACTTACCGTCATGAATATCGGAAGACCCGACTAAAATGAAGATCTCGTGTGAACCGTGATTTACAACGCTTTTTGTTTACCGCTAAAAGAGAAAGATCTCGCGTGGACCGCGATTTAGAAAAGAACAAGTTACGCCTCCTAGTGCAAGTTACGCCTCCGTCTTGCAGGACGCAGACAGATACTATTGGGCATGATGAGCGCAAATGTTTTTTGAAACCTGCCTGGCAACGGACAATCGCGTTGAATGCTGACGTAATGTTTCGAACACGAATTGACCCTTCGCTAAGCCCCGCCCCCCTTAGTTACTGTTGCTATGTCTGTCAAGCTTTCGCTCCTAGCAAAAGAAATATGGCGTTTCAATGATACCATCAACACAATTTCCAAAGGAAATCACCTCACATTTTTGGAAAAACGGTTCTGATATATCAGAGAGAAGCCGACAGAAGGGTCTGCAGTATGCGTTTGAGGGATATATCCACAATATCGTCTGCTGGCGGACGATATACACCGGTTGTATTTGTTTACAGCGCGCCAGGATATTGTTCCCATATAGTGGGATTGATTTATACCCTGGAGCTCATAAACAGACAGCAAGAAAGCCCAACGAAGTCCTGCACAAGTGTGCCACAACAATGGCATAAAACGAGGAGTAATAAAATAAAAGCTGTGCCCATATCATCCGTAGTGGTCGCAAAAGCCAGACGTGACCGCAAACGGAGACCTATTGATTGCCACTACACAGGGAGCAGGTAAACTGACATGTATTAAGGATATTATTTAGGTTTGATTGTTACTTTTTTGTTACTATGATAATTTTTTGTTACTATGATAATACAGATGATGGCGCTCTTATAACATACGTTTCTTTTATTAATCTTTCCGTGATTCAGCTGTTGATGTGGTCTTCCACACTGCTTTATCCACGTGTTGCACCTCTCTTCTTGGGTCTCGGGCTTGGGGAAGGGGAAAAATTGGACACCACCTTCGACACTTTGAGAGTATCGGGTGTCGGATTTACAGGTCCCGTATGCGCACCGCTTCGGCATATTAGCATCTGCTGAAAGCTTGACAGACCTCTCGGTTGCTACACACGGTTGCTAACGTAGGATTGGTCAGTGGCTGTTTAGGGGAGGGGCTTAGCAAAGGGTCAATTGCGTAGGCGGTACAATTTTCGCCCCCGGTACAATTTTGGTGTAACACAGCCACTTTTGCACAGCCTGGGCAAAGGTGAATTGGGTGACGGCGGCTGTCCCCATCTGCGGTGTAAGAGCATCTAAAACAGAAAATACAAGCACAATGCAAAAAAAAAAAAAGCTTAAAGTTAAACAGAACTCCCCCCACGTTTATTTACAATTGATTGACTAGCCGGACTTCATTTGATAGACTAGCCGGCAGGCTGCACTATGCTAGCGTTGGTGTCGGTGTCAGAAGAAATAGCGGTGCTGTTTTAATGGATTTCACGACATACGTATCAGTGCCTGTTTAGCAATTGGTATAATGGTACAGATACGTAGGCCTATCTCAAGCAAGCTATCACAAAAGTATGGTGGAGGTTTTGCTAACTTATTGTAACCTGATGGAAGGGGAACGTACCTATGTTCCCCGGGTCCTGTTCTCCACTTTGTATTTGTATGTGACCGGGGAGCGAATATTTTTGCCGTAGTATGGTAGCGGCAAGTAGGCCTAACGCCTTTTTCACCTCTGATTCGCCTGTGGTTGGTTAGAATGGCTCTCCTCCTTTAGGGTTAGGGTAGGGGTAACCCTCACCCTAAACCTGACCCGAACCCTTCGCACCCGGTGAACATAGGACCTGGGGAACATAGGGATGACCCCGTTGGAAGCTAACAACGATAGCCATCAGCACGAAGTTACATTAACTTTGGCAGATTTTGACATGATTTAACAAAGTCTTATCAATGACTGCAGTACTGCGTGGGTTACCACCATGTTAAGGAGTAACAGTATTTGATTTGGCACAATTAATTCATATCAAACATTACATAAGCAAGCTTACCTGATCGTATGGGTCAAGGGTCCATAAATGAGATGTGTCCTGTGCAGTACGTTGGTCTACCACCCGATGATCTCCCGGTCAACCAAAAATCGGTGGATTTTCAATCGTATTTCCCGGTCAACTATCGATGCATTTTCGTTCATATTTCGGTGCATTTTCAATCATAATTCGTAGTCAACTATCAATGCATTTTCAATGACATTTCCGGATCAACTATATGCATTTTCAATCATATTTCCCGGTCAACTAGGATATCAATGCCGTTTCAATCTATTTCCCGGTCAACTATACGCTATGTCGATGGCTTTTCAACAACGGTCATTTCCCAGTCAACTCTAAATCAATGACTTTCCAGCACATTGGCAATATCGCCCAGTAAACCATCAATGCTTATTCAATCACAATAGATTAATGTTGTTCCAATGTTGTTGCCATCAGCATTAATAACATCAGGTTTCATCGATATGGTAATGGTGATCCAACATTTGTTTTGCATTGAAATTTCAATATCAACCATAATGATGATTCAGATGGAAAATCACTATTTATTCAATGTCGGCTTGCTGTCTGGGAGGGCACTAGGGCGGAATTGGAATAACTGGAAAGACTTCCGGGTATCCCTTCCTGGGCTCTGGCTGAAGTCGACAGATAAAAGGCGTCTGTATACATATTTAAACGTTACGCCCAGGTAAGACAACGAAGCGCCACATATTGTAGCGTGTTTTTTGTACGAGGCTAAAGTGAAAACTATTGTTGGGGGACTTCACGTGTATACGTCATCGTGACATCGCGACAACAACTGTTGAGCACAACAGTTTGACATGTTACAAAGTTTTTCTCCGGCGCCCGTAGTTCATGTATTTCACGCACAACGTGAATTAAAAGTAGGAAAGCTATAAGTTGGGGGTATTTGATCTATTCAGCTGATCAATTCGGGTGTCAATGTAAGAGTTAAAAGTGTTTTAAAGTTGATGTTTGATAGAAATTCGACAGCGTCGGACAAACTGGGTGTGGTAGACAAATTGCCACCGACAGAGGGGCCTTTCTAATGTTCCCATTCCCAAACCCGCAGATTTGCACCATAATTCCAGCATCGACTTGTTCTTATGAAAATATACAAACGGCAACATTGTTACTGAAACTTTTCAACATCCAATTAATTCACCACCATTGAACTTATAGCATGTCGGTACACAATACATTTCATGTTTGGACAACCTCGCAATTACACAGGGAAACAATAATCACTTTCATTGTTGTGTAATGTTGTATGGCCTTAGTTAAGACATGGCGGAGAGCCAGCATTGTAGGAATTATCATCCATCTTTGACTTGTGTGTATGGCTCAGTGAGCTCATTTAACTTCCTTAGTGGTTGCTTGTTCAGATGCAATGGCAAATAGTAACTGTGATAAATTTGGCAGGAAATGCCTAGTCCCGATTCTCTTCTAAACCACAGTGTTTGTAACCCTTAATTGACCCCTGCGCTTCCTCTAGTCTAGATCATCCCACACAGCAGAGCGAAGACATTTGTCTATATGAAGAAAAGTAAACATGAATTACAATTTGAGATTCCACCTGGGCTAATACTTGCATAATACTATATATATATATATATTTATAGTTCATCATTGTCACCTATACTACCAGGCATGTAAATGGCAGTCTGAATTCTAATCCTTCATCACAGTTAATAATAGCACTTGTATTGCATGCCACTGCATACCAACACTGAGAATATCTTGAAATATGTATAGCTAGATAACGTGCAAAAATAAATTATCACAAGGATCACCGATCATTGAGGATTTGACCTTAATTCAATATCTTCTGGATTGATCACAGTGATCTACATTTCACAGTGCTCCTCTGGTTTTACATAGGCCTAGTTGGGCCCAGTGGCTTGTTGGACACTTAACATTTCACATTGAACTCGAGAGTAGAGAAGAGAGAGAACTTTCTCGCCTAAAAATCCTTGTCCTTTTGTTTTTATTTATGCCCAGGAAGCTTTCTTCCTCTTATTCTACTCCCCGAACAATGGCCTCCTCCAGTTTAGGCCAGATTACCTCAGCCTCTGAATAGTTGCTGCTGAAACATCACAACTTGTGGTAGCAGCATCTAGCTAAGGTTATATTACAGGGGGAAGTTAATTGCAACCTTCACCTAACTGTGTGTGTCTCAATGTAACTTGACAATGCAGTCACCTTTTTTTTGCGCGTGTCTGATCTTGTTCAGCCGGAAATGTGCCAAATCTTCATTCATTTCGCTTTTTTTTCTTGACTGAGCATATTTTCAATGACCTATCTTTTTCTATCTATGCATTGAAAAGGGTTAACATACTATAACGAGGACAAAAGCAAATGTCTTCAATTACCTATTTATAATGTCAATGATTCCTGGGACAAGTATATTAAACATCCTGAAATATTGAATGTTGATGTTTTCTAAAGAGAACAGTAAAAACCCAACTGAAAACCTGTTTTGAAATAATGTGTTCTAGGTTATATATTCTTATTTCATAGTTATGTACACTGAATTATGCCTTAATGGACCCGCCCTCAACATAGAATAATGACTGCTTTTCCTACAAGCTTCCTTGACAAAACCCTCGAGTCGTATGTAGAAAGAGAGTGGTGCCCGGAGAACTACAGAAGATCTATAGCGATAGCAATTTGACAATGAGTGAAATATGGTCCCTAAGCGCTAAATCATCCATCTATCACTGCTCTAGTGATAGATGATAGATCATTGTCTATTAGGCTTCTAGAATTATATGCATAATTTTTTAAATATATACCTGTAGGTAAGGGCCATAAACATCTTGTAGATGACTTGTTACTAAGGTAGGTACTATTTGTCGAGTGAAGAGCCTATTTCTTATTGGCTGTTTGACCCTCATGTGTTGTTTTTGTGACTTCCCATCCTGTCCCCATCATCATAAAAGCCTCATCCTGCGCTTTAAACCCTGTGTGTTATTAGCAGGCCTGCTGGTTTCCTTGCGGCTTGAAAAGCCCACTCATTCCGCCTATTGTGACATTTGTTTTCTCTCGGTTACAGGCCTTGCATTATAAAGTAGCAACAAACCAAGGCTTTCCCACTGGTGTTGTGCCATTACTATGCCTGCCTCCATATCTGACCTATGGCCTGAACAGTACTGTATTGTATGAAAGTCAGGCCTCCTGTTTTCCTCCCGTTTATATTAGTACATGTAAGGCTTCGGCCTCAAGTCTATCACATCCCACTACCGTGTGCCAGAGGTTGGATTGGATATTTATTTCCGGCCGGAAATGCCCTGCAAATAAACGTTGTCATCAGACAAATGACTGAAAAAAACTGATTCTCAGTGCATTAGAATAGGACGGAGCTAAACATGCTCTTTTAATTAGGCTGACCCGAAAGTAGCTATGTAATTGGTTTAAAAATGATTTCCATAATGTTTTAACAATTCATCGAAGAATAAATGTAACAACTAATTAAAAAGTTGTTATAAGATGGCAGCCATTTTCAATAATTTTATAGATATGATGGAACTGATGTGTGGGTTTCACTGGCAGAGGGCTATTCACTAATTGTCCTATGTATTTATTTTACAATTGCCACCATTTTTGGCCTGCCTCCACTTTTCCTGTCCCAAAACGTCCCGGCAATAACTGGCCAACGTAACTTCTAGTCCGCCTGTATCCTTGTTCTGCGGTGTACTGCAGGGCGACCCTTTGTCCTTCCTCTACAGGTATCTGACCAGCAGCAGGGGGGCGGGGGGGGGGGGGGGTCCTGGTGCTCAGATCTGTTGCCAAAAATCAGCCCTTACAACTGGTTGTTCTGTGTGCTTCACTGTATCTACGTGGTGTGAGAAATGACTCTTTGTGTGGTGTGTGTGTGTGTGTGTGTGGACCCTTGACACGGCCCGCTAGGAAGCTGACTGGCAGCACCAGTCCTGCTGTGCCTGCAGGGCTTCAGTCCAGCTCATAAATCACTGGTGGCCTCGCCGGCCAAGAAAATAGCTTTAGACAGTGGCATTTGCCGCCTTTTGGACCAAAATATTTAATCTCCTCCCCAGGTCTGGCGCGTCTGGTTGTGTGAGTGTGTTCCGGTGTTTGGAGGGACTTTCCAGTGCGCCGTTGTGCCCATGTGTCGGTCTAGTGCTTTTATGCTTGTAATTTAGAAACTAGGCAGATTAAGTGGTCATTGTTGTTTGGGAGAGTATTTACATTATGCCTCCTGCTTGGCCGTCCTGCAGTGTTGTCTTTTGTTATTAACACAGTGATAATGGAAAAGTTTAATTAATTTGCCTTAGGACTTAATGCTGGTTCCCACAGAGCCAGTCCAGTAAAAACACTATCGTGTTTCTGTCGGTGTGTTTTTTCATATTTTTACCATACTTTATCTCTGTCCAACACTCTATCCCTTAAAACATAACATTAGGATATCACGTTGTGTCACTGACAGTTTGTTATTTCAATTACAATCAACAGCAATGTCAAACGATTCCATCACCTGTCAACAAGGCAGGAGGACCGAGTGCTTTCCCTCTAAATCCTGTTGGATAACCTTTGCACGCTGACGGCCTCCACACACTAATGTACCTCCGTCCACCCTGGCCGTGCCAGACTCTTGTTTTCATTAATTCCTCACGGTCGCTGGTGAGACACGCGCGCTCACCCCTTGATCAGCCGAGCCACCATGCATAGGAAAGTCCTCAGGAACCAGTAGGGTAAATATCATTGTTCCTCCACCGGGCTCAGCATAACCCACCCTAACTGACTCGGAGCTCCCTGCCTGACCCTGTTCCATGGAAGGTGGGCTTAGAAGGGTCATGACAAAGCGTTGGGCCGTTGCTTGACGTCCCCTTGCTCGTGCCAAAGGAGTGAAGGGTGGATCCGGTTCACTGTGTTGTTTAAGGGAAAGTATTACGCAAACGCGAGAACATCTCTTATGGGTCATATGAGCGGTGAATCCCGATTCTGACTTTGTTCCTGCTTCACACCCTGAGCTGTCAGGAGCAGGTGTATTTGAGATGGAATGCAGCCATCCAGCTGCAGTTTCACCAATACACCCTCTGCACACTGCTTGGTCTCCATGGCTTAGGCATAACTTATTTATATAAGACCCCATTTAGGGTGTGCGATCATTTAGTAAGCCTACTTTATAACCCTGTAATCTTGTCACTGTTGTGTACATAAAATCTGTTGGTATGTGCTATTCCTCAACGTTTATGGTTTTAGATCATGTGGTCGACACTGGCAAAATGAAGGTTGTTATCGTTTTTGGTAAACAAATCTCGGAAGAATTTTGGCTCTGTCAAGACAATAATTTGAATTACAGGTGCATATGGACCTTTAAATTAATGTGTGTTGTGTTGGCAGAGTTTTGTCCAAGGAGCAGAAAATCCCAGCCATGTCTCAGTCTGGAGAGAAAGGGAAGGTAAGCCAAGAGTCGGCTATCTGCTTATGTTATTTTGTGTTATATATATATATATATAATCAACAAAGATATAGAATATAGTGTCCAAGCAATGAGATTTATGATGATTAGGACGAGGTAAGTCTGACGTGTCCCGGCCCCCCGACACACCCTCATATATACAGAGGAAATCCACTGGGCCGAGTCAACTAGGGATTTAATTAGTCACTGGGCTCTTGGCCGTCAAAGAGCTAAGGTTTGGGGTGGTCAAGTAGTCACATTTATATCTTGGGTGCTTCCATTGTTGTTATAGTCTCCAGGTTTCATTGTTGTTGAGACTAAAATACCGTAGGTTTGTTGGCCATGTTTACTGGCTGGTGGAGTAGGTGTAGTTCCCCAAACATTTGCCAAGTTTTACAATTATATTAATGACGGCACGCCAGGAACGCCCGACATCAGAACTGAAAGTGATTTTCAAAGCGGCATAGAGCTGATAACCACACAACCCAATAGCAAATTAAAAAAAACACACAATTCTTCACACAAAATTTCTACACAATTCCTGCAAATTACAAATTATCCTTTCCCTAAACAGCAGCCCTAACTTAAGCTAGTTGGCTGTGCTTCTATGTTTTCAAATGTTCTCCAATGGATATGAATCATAATATATTGCACTTTCGAAAGTGTTGGTTTTTAAAACTTGTTGAGCTTATTGCCATTCCTCAATGTGAAAGATTTAAGACCTGTCAAATTATAGTCAGATTGACGCCTTTAACATCAACTAATGTAACTATTTCTGGGTGTGTTGTGGAGATGCACGCTGATTGGTTGGTTCTTTAGGGTATGGTGGCAGTGAAAGTTTCATGATTCATTTACGCATCAACTTCATTCGCTTCTTTTTATATTTATCTCCCTGGCTCTATGAAGCTCTCTGATCGCTCCTTCAAACTGTCACGTTTGGTGGCATGGTGCACACATATTACTAAAACTCAAAAAGATGGAGGATTTGATGGAGTGATAAATATGGAATTAATGAACCGTAACCTGCGGGCGTCCATAAAAATAGTTTATTGGATTTTGAGATAATTTTAACGTATTCTGAACTTTCTTCGTCATTTCTGGCGCGCTTTTTCAATTGTTGACAGGTAGTATCGTATATGAATATTATGATGATGTATACAAATAAATATTGTATGATATGGTGCACGTGTACACAAGAGAATAAAGCCAGTACTTGGTTTAGATCCATCAAAATCACATACTTCTTTCGTTATCATATTGTTTGGGATTCAAAGAGACTGTGTGATATTGGTGGCTGTCATGTATTTCAGTGATAATTCTCTTAATAATTGGTATCAAGCCAAACACTCACTC
>OLKM01005408.1:0-17263 GCA_900291075.1 Melanogrammus aeglefinus | reverse complement strand
CGTTGTCGGTCATTCCTTGCTTCCAGTGCTCTCTGTCGTGTTTGAGATGCGCCCCAGACCTACCCCACGACAGGTCGCGGATCGCCTACCTGATCGCTCTCTGCGGGGGGAGGCTCTCCATTGGCAGCGCCCGTGTGGGAACGCGTTCCGCGGGGCTGCCCTCCGACTTCGACGCCTTCACCGAGGAAATGCGGAAGGTGTTCGAACACCCGGTTGCGGGTTAGGAGGCCTCCCAACGTCTCCTGCATCTGCGCAGGGATCCCGCAGCGTTGCTTCCTTCGCGTCGAGTTCCGGACCCTCGCGGCTGAGACGGTTGGAAACGAGGAGGCTTGCAGGGGTTTTTGTGAAACGCGGCTGTCTAACGAAGTTAAAGGACCAGCTGAACCTTCCTGGGAGGAGGCGCCGATTTGGACCAGTATCTCGCTCGCTATTCGGTGAGACAATCGGCCTACGCGAGCGCCGCAGAGAGAAGGGTCAACATTCGAGCACCCACTTCCGCCTTCCAGCTGTCTTGCAGCTCCCGGTTCTCTCTTCCGGCCCGCGTCCCGCTCGCAACGAACGCGTCCCGGTCCCCCCGAGCCATGCAGATTGACGCACACAACTCTCTCCCGAGGAGAGGGAACGACGCATGCGCTCGGTAGCTTGCTCTATTGTGGGCTATCAGGCCACCTCCGGTCTGGGATGTCCCTCCCTCTGCGGAAAAGAACGGGCTCGCCCAGTAACTCGAGGGATTTCTGGGAGCCGCTCCGGAATCCCTTGGTCTCCGCCCCCTCCTGGAGGCGGTCCTCCAGTGGGAAACACCAG
Source organism: Melanogrammus aeglefinus (assembly GCA_900291075.1). Lineage (NCBI taxonomy): Eukaryota > Metazoa > Chordata > Actinopteri > Gadiformes > Gadidae > Melanogrammus > Melanogrammus aeglefinus. The sequence goes on along the minus strand of OLKM01005408.1, from coordinate 16,459 downwards.
ACCCATTCCACTCTCTATCCTCCTGGACTCCGGGGCGGATGAGGTTCATCGACGGGAGCTGGTTCGTCGTATTGGGGATGACACCGTCCCTCTTGACCTCTTCCATTCGAGACCCAGGCTCTAGATGGGAGAGACGCTCACGCGGTGAGCAACGTACCGTCCCAATCAACCTGCTCGTGTCAGGAAATCACACGAGTTAATGTCCACTTCTGGTTGATTTCTAGTCCCTTTCCCCCCTGTCGTCCTGGTTATCCCTGGTTCCAGACACACAACCCCCAAGTCGATTGGGAGAACGGGACGAGTCATGTCATGAGTACGCTCTGTCTGTCCAGTGCTTGCGGTCCGCTTCAGTCTCCTCGGGCGCCAGAACTCGAGCCCGCAGCTGTCCCCTCTGACCTGTCCTCCGTCCCGGAGGAGTACCACGACCCTCGGGGGCGTGTTCAGCAAGCTCTATGCCTTTGTCCTTGCCCCCTCACCGTCCTTATGACTGCGCTATTGATCTCCTTCCCGGAGCCCCCCTCCCTGGCAGTCGTCTGTTCAACCTCTCTCGTCCCGAACGGGAGTCAATGGAGGAGTACATTGGGGAGTCTCTCGCGGCTGGAATCATCCGTCCGTCTTCCTCACCTGTGTGGGAGCGGGTTTTTTCTTTGTTGGAGAAGAAGGATGGTTCACTGCGACCCTGTATTGACTACCGTGGCCTGAACGACATCACGGTGAGGAACAAGTACCCCTTGCCCCTCATCAGTTCCGCCTTTGTCCCTCTCCACGGAGCCTCTGTCTTCTCAAAGCTGGATTTACGCAACGCTTACCACTTGGTCCGCATCCGGGAGGGGGACGAGTGGAAGACCGCGTTCAACACCCCACTAGGCCACTTTGAGTACCTAGTCATGCCCTTCGGTCTCACCAATGCTCCCGCTGTCTTCCAGTCCTTGGTGAATGATGTCCTCCGGGACATGTTGAACCACACCGTCTTCGTCTATATTGACGACATACTCATTTTTTCCAAGTCCGTGGAGGAGCACAGGGTTCATGTTAGACAGGTCCTGCAGAGGTTGCTCGAGAGAACAGGCTTTATGTCAAGGCAGAAGAAGTGCGAGTTTCACGCTAAATCCGTTCTCCTTCCTGGGCTACATTATTAGCCAGGGCCAGGTCGAGATGGACCCCTCCAAGGTCTCTGCGGTGGCGGAGTGGCCCTCTCCCTCTACTCGCAAGAGATTGCAGCAGTTCCTGGGGTTTGCTAATTTTTACCGGCGCTTTATTCGCGGCTACAGCCAAGTCGCGGCACCCCTCACGGCCTTGACCTCCACCAAGAACACCTTCACCTGGACACCAGAGGCTGAGACCGCCTTCCAGGGCCTCAAGCGGCGCTTCATTTCTGCTCCCATCCTCATCCAGCCTGACCCCTCTCTCCAGTTTGTTGTGGAGGTCGACGCCTCGACACCGGAGTGGGCGCGGTGCCTTTCCAGCGTTCCCCCTCCGATCACAAGCTTCACCCCTGTGCCTTCTTCTCCCCGAAGGTTGACCCCGCCTGAGCGGAAACTATGACGTCGGCAACCGCGAAACTCTTGGCTGTCAAACTCGCTTTTGGAGGAGTGGAGACATTGGCTGGGAGGGTGCGGAGCACCCTTTTATCGTTTGGACCGACCACCGCAACTTGGCCTACATTCAGTCCGCAAGGAGGCTGAACTCCGGCAGGCCAGGGTGGGCCCTCTACTTCGGCCGGTTCAACTTCTCCCTCACCTACCGTCCCGGCTCCCGGAATGTTTAAGCCGGATGCCCTTTCCCGCCTGCCATTTCCCCGGAGGACCCCTGCTCTGAACCCGAAACCATCCTGCCCCCACGGTGCTTGATCGCCTCTCTCACCTGGGATGGTCGTAGAGTCGGCGGATACGTCTGCGCGCAGGAAAGACAGCAGCCGGATCCCTTAACCGGTCCCCCTAACCGCTTGTTCGTCCCTGACTCGGTACGGTCCAGGGTACTGACCTGGGCGCATTCCTCCCGGCTAACCTGCCATCCTGGCATCACTCGTACCCTGGACTTCCTCCGTCGCCGGTTTCTGGTGGTCAACCATGGATGCGGACGTCCCGCTCGTTCATCTCTGCGTGTACGGTCTGCGCCCGGAATAAGACCCTCGACCCGCCCTCGTTCTGGCCTTCTGCGGCCCTTTACCCATCCCTAGCCGCCCTTGGTCACACATCGCCCTGGGACTTCGTCACTGGTCTACCCACGTCTGAGGGTAACACCACCATCCTGACAGTAATTGATCGTTTCTCCAAGGCCGCGCACTTCATCGCTCTCCCCAAGCTCCCCTCTTCAAGGGAGACCGCCGACCTCCTGGTCAGAAACGTGTTCCGTCTACACGGAATACCGACCGACATTGTCTCCGACAGAGGTCCCCAGTTCTCCTCCCAAGTCTGGCGGGCCTTCTGCAAGGCTCTTGGCGCCACACCTAGTCTCTCCTCCGGTTTTCACCCTCAGACGAATGGGCAATCCGAGCGAGCCAACCAGGAGATGGAGGCTGCTCTCCGCTGCATCACCCACGCCAGTCCCACCTCTTGGAACTCTCAGCTCCCCTGGGTCGAATATGCCCACAACACCCGGTGATGAATGCTTCCACCGGACTCTCCCCTTTCATGGCTTCTTTGGGATACCAACCACCCCTGTTCCCTGAATTGGAGGCCGAAATAACGGTTCCGTCCGTCCAGACCCATCTGCGCAGGTGCCGGCGCATCTGGAAAACACACACACGCGCTGCGCTGCTCCGCGCGCATCCTCCGCTCCCAGCTGCAGGCCAATAAGCGTCGTCTACCAGCTCCCCAGTACTCTCCCGGACAGAGGGTCTGGCTTCGGGCAAGGGATCTTCCCCTGAAGGGAGGCTCCCCTAAGCTTTCTCCCCGATTCATCGGGCCTTTTGAGATTGAGAGGGTCGTTAACCCCTGTGCCGTTCGCCTGAAACTCCCTCCATCTCTCCGGGTGCATCCGACCTTCCATGTCTCCCAGGTCAAGCCTGTCTCCACCAGCCCGTTGCTGCCCTCCCCCCCGCCTCCACCTCCGCCCAGGATCATTGACGACCACCCGGCGTGGACGGTCCATCGCCTCCTTGACGTGCGGCGCCGCGGCCGGGGACACCAGTACCTCGTCGACTGGGAGGGGTACGGTCCCGAGGAAGCGCTCCTGGGTCCCACGCAATCGGATCCTGGATGCTTCCCTCATTCGGGACTACCATCGAGATCACCCTTCCGTGGTTGGGCGTCCGCCAGGAGGCGTCCGTAGAGGGGGGGGTACTGTCATGCCACGCCCGGCCACACGGTCCAACACCGCCATCTAGTGGTTGCTTGGCGCCGCTGGTCCTCATCTTCCCTACCCACCTGTCGTCTATCAAGCAATCACCATCCCCTACTTCAGCCGTGGATCTCCGACCAGTCGGCGCCAGTTCGTCGTTTACTCAACACAGTTAGTATCGGTCCTACCAGCGTTATTGAATATCTCTCTCTTGCCTGACCCCTTGGTAACCATCTCTCCTCCTCTCTAGTTCTCCCCTTCCCACCGAACCCCTGCCTGCCTGACTACCGCCTGTCGCTTCCTGATCCTCGCCTGTCTGACTCTCCTTCTGGTTCCTGATCCTCGCCTGTCTGACTCTCCCTTCTGGTTCCTGATCCTCGCCTGGCTGACTCTCTCTTCTGGTTCCTGATTCCTCGCCTGTCTGACTCTCCTTCTGGTTCCTGATCCTCGCCTGTCTGACTCTCCTGCCGGTTCCTGATCCTCGCCTGTCTGACTCTCCTGCCGGTTCCTGATCCCCGCCTGTCTGACTACCCCGCTGGTTCTTGATCCCTGCTTGTCTGACTATCCGAATAAACCCATCTTCCCTTCCACCTCGTCTCAGTACCTCTGTGTCCAGCGCTTGGGTCCTACTGTTCGCTACCCTAACATTCACATCAGTGTTTGATGTTACAGACTCCTCTGTTGGTCCTAGTGTTAGTCGTTTTTCATTTCCTATTCGACCTATGTGTGAAGCACAGTTGGGTGGGTTCAATTGCACACTTTGCATGAGAGACGCTTACTACAGTGTTTGCTCATGTACCCTGTTATGAGACACCCAAAACAGATTCCCATTTCCTTTAGGAAGCTGATCTTGTCTCTGTGCATTTATCCTTTGAGTTGTGGCACATGTCCATTGCTTGTCCACTGGAACAGAACTGACCGACTGGCTCATTTGTGAGTTGAGATGAGATGGCTTGTGAGCTGCTATTCTTGGGCAGTGGTGGCTTTGCATCTGCATTAATGTTCGCCACACACGTGGCAAAGCTGCTGCTGGTGTATCTTGGCCTCTGTGGCTTTGTGACTATGGGCTCCTTTAACCAAGTGTTGTGATAATTGACTGATTAATCTTGAATGTTGCCGAATACAGAGTATGTTATGACCTTTACTTGTTTTTCAGTGAACTTGACCAGATCACTGAATCTTGCTCTGCTGTTTCGCCTTTACTGTAGCTGATAGACTTCTGATTTCCACTTCTCTGTCAGTTTATATGGTAACTTGGTGACCAGAGACCTTACATTAGAGGCTAAGTCAAACTCCTCCATATATTCAATTTTGTCCATGGCATAACAGCACCCTCTGGCCTCTAATGCCTAGAGGCGATTTTGAATTCATTGCCAAAATGCTCTTGGAGGAGGTCTTTGGCTTTCCTATGACCCCTCTCTGGATCCATATGCAGGCAGATTCTAAGAAGTTCTTTAGACTGCCCCCTAGTTTACTGCTCTAAATAGCACAACCTGTCTTTTCCGCTGTCAGTCTTGCTGACTATGACATGCTCAAAGAACCTAATAAATGACCTGTATCCAAATGGATCGCCTTCAAATATATTTATGTCCCTTGGAGGCAGAGTAGAATGTTGTTGTTGCTTGACAAGAGTGGCAGTAATGACCGTTTAGCTCTGCGAGATGTTGTAAAGAGCTGCCTCTTGCATGGGGTTCGATTGGGTTGAAGGACCGGGTTGGGATTGAGCTTACATAGAGGTTTTTTCTTGTGTTTTGACTGAATGATGTGGCACTCTGACCTCTCCTTGAGCTGGGTGATGTTGTGAATGGCTAAAATGATGTCCTTCCTTTGGACGCACAGTTAATGTGTCTGCAGCGCCCCCCTCTGGTTCATTGTGGGTGAAGCTCCTTTTTCGTTTCCATTTCAGGAGCTTCATGTTTTCCTCCATTCTCCTCATAGTACTCATTCATTGCATCCTCTTGTGTGGTTGTGATTTGAGTTTCCATTCTATTAAAGACACATATTTTAGGTGTAGTAGCTTCGAGTTCAGATTTCAGTTCCAACGTCTCCTTTAGTTTCCTAAGTTCCTCCTTTTGCTGATTGAGTTCTTTCTCTTCCTTCTCCAACGCATGTTTTCCTTTAGGTGCCGTTAATTTCGCTTCTAGTGCAGCTTTCTCTGCTTCTGCATTGATGTGGGCAGAGGCGGTAGATGAAACGGTTGAATTGGACCTTTTGGACACTGAGGAAACACTGTCACCAGGAGCAACCTCATCCTCAGAAACAGTACTGTCTGTGGAATCTGGCCATTTACCTACATTAACAATAAACTCATTGATACATGCCATTTTGGGTTCAAACCAAACATCTTTATCTTCGTTGATCCCTTCCTCATTCAACAACATTTGATAGGTGTGCGTTTCTTCAAATGCTCTTAATAAAGCATGATATTTGACCATGTTCTCCTTTCTTTCACCTTCGTTCATATTGTCCTTCACTAATTCCTTTATAATGTTTTTTCGGCATGCTAACTGTCCGAGCTTGTCCTTTCTATATAGGCGCATTTTAATAATTCGTTCCTCTAAAACATTTTCTGGGGTTTCATCTTCCTTTCATCTTCCTTAAAATCCAGCGGAAGGTTTGAATCTTCCATATCCAATACTCTACCAGTCATTATGCCTCAGAATTTTACCTTTCAATCAATATGAATACTTCAGAAACTTCAGAACATGTGTCAATTCCGTTGTGCGCTCAACCTCTAGTTGTAATTAAACCCATAGCAATAATGTGGAAACCCCAGTCAATAATGTAACAAATTTCTGAGTGCATAATATAATATAATTTTGCCTATAATTTTACAATGTATAACATTCGTTCACCACAAATGACTCTTAAAACCAGTGCCAACATTTTAATATATTTTAACCATTCAATGAACAAAAGGCAACCGGCTGATTATCATTTAGGGGGCCACTCAATCACATGCAGAACTGTCATCAACACGCCCACTGAAGTGGTGTGAGAAATACCGACTTTCTGCTCCTCATTCACATATAAGGTATTTTACATATCAGAGAAAATACTACCTCAGAGGTAGTATTATTCAGGAGATTTTCAGGGTACAAATGTTAGGATGTTGTTCACACATACGGCTGTTACGTGTGTGGTTGTTTTCCTGTGTCTCCCCTCTCGTTCTCTGTAGGTCTCACGCCATTGGCTGTTCCTCCACCATTGTCCAACCCCCTGTCCAATCTGGGAGCTGTCTGTTGGCCAATCAGTGTCATCAGGCCTTTATAACTTGCACCTGTTTGTCTCAATTGTAACACACCATTGTCTGCCTGTTTGTTGGCTGTGTCATGCCGTTGCCTTTGTTTTTGAGATGCCATAGGGGTTTAGGCGAATGCGTAAGATACCCTTGGGTTTACACTACCATCACGTTGTTTTCCTCTGTTATCACATCAGGTTAGAAGCGGGGCCACCCTCTGTATGTATTAGCTAGATTGTATGTGTGCACTAGTTAGCTGTTACTTTATCTTGTTTTCTTTCATTTGACTCCACTTATAGTTCCCTATTCCCCTTGGCGGAACACTCGCCAAATAAATACAGTTATGTACTTAGTTTGCTGTTGTGCCATGCTTTATTGTTCTCCCAGTCAGTCCAACAGCAACATGTGTTATGGTTCCCCTACTCCCAGTGGTGTAGTCTATTTTATTGTAGTGTGTATACTGTGATGATTCCCTCCCAGCCTCGCACAAACCCGCCCCACCAGTACGTGTACGTGTGTGGCGCTTATGGGGTGTCGCACCACCACTCACCAATGCAGAGGTCTACAACCCGCTGATTTAAGAGTATAACGATTATCAACAATCATGGAAAGCTGAATAGGTTTATCAGTTTTAATAACAGTATGAACAAATAGAACACAAACAAAAATGACAAGTTGTCCTGTCCATCTATAGTAGCAATAACACATGCTAAACAAGGTCAAAATCTACTCAAAATTATTTAATGAACTATTTAAAACCATGGCTCAACAGTGCATGAGAAGGAGATGAAAGGAGACTAATGTTTCACTCTTTCAATTGCTCTAATTTTAGCTCTTACTGTTATCTAACATACCATACAGTAATTGAATTGTGTAAAAGTCTGAAATCACTTTACCTTAAAAATGACCACGAATTAGCTATACTGAATTAGCTGTTCTCATCTAAAAGTAACAAGGAGATATACAGTGGGATAAAACATTGTCTTCTATTGACTACTTGTTATGTGGTTTACACATTAATATGGGAGGACTGCGCGCACACACACACACACACACACACACACACACACACACACACACACACACACACACACACACACACACACACACACACACACACAGTGTCGATATGCCGGTCGATGCCATGTTTGAATTTAACAATTTTTATATGACAAAATCAATGACCTGCTGTTGCTTGTCGAGGTGAGAAATAGTTTCTTTCCTTCTTTTAACTCAATTTCTAGAGTCAATAGACAGAACGTCGACGGCAGAGCCGTCATGTTTAAAACCATAACGTCATACCTGGGCGAGTGTGTTGCTGTGTGTGTGGTGTGTGTTCTTACCTGGGCGCCATTGCTTAATTTGTAAAGTGGGAGGTCCCGGAAGGCAGACTGGGAGTGGATCCGGCGACTTAGTACGAGGGTAAGAGGTAATGGGGCAAAAGACATACACTAATCCTAGTCTCTTATATAGTTAACCTAAATACTTTGCAGGGATTGCTCTGTAAATTAAATTGAGAATATAACTGATGCATATGCATTAGGGTGCATCAAATTGCAATGTTAAATTTTAATTTCAAAATATCAATTTGGCTGGCATTGCATGTTGTTCCAATTAACATTAAAATGACCTTTGCAAAGTTTTGAGGAATTCCATTGAGCTTTAGGGGTGCCACCTCACACATGAACTTTGGTGAAATTTCGAAAAATGGGCAATTTTTAGTCTAATTGCCAAAAGTTTGACCTGGAAATGTTGAGGACAGTGAACTTTTATACAGTAACATGTTCTCTAGGGTTATCAACATCAAAGTTGTTTGTTTGCCCTTTGGGCAACTTGGGCATTTCTCAGAATTCAACTTTCAAGATTCTCCTTAATTTGTCCTATAGACAAAAATGAATGGAGGTCAATGGGACATGTTCACGTCGCCTTACCCTGAATTTTGTACAGCAGTGATGGATTTCGGACACACATACACAGTTTAATTGACTTTAATGTTAGACACAAGGGGAGATACTGAAAAACTTAAAATAACAAACCTTTTCTAGTGGCTAACTCACTGGCAACTAACAGGGGCCTAATGGTAAGACTGACAATAACTAAACTTCGAACTTAAGTGCTCAGTCTGTGCCAGGGTCTGCTCCACTGAGCAACATCACCAGGGAGAAGGAGAGAGGAAATGGAACCTGAACTCTGAACCTAGCCATTGCGTCTCCCCCCCAGATATGTCTCCCCACCCACCACCAAAGAGTAACCGTACTATTCAGGGATTAGCTTGCGTTTGCAGCGGCGAAGGTTTGGCTGTGTTGGTTGCGGTCATGTTTCAACTGCCTGCAGCACATTCTGCAGGTGCTGCTCCTTCCTTGCCACTGCGACAAAGTCGGAAGTGAGCTTGACGCCACGCTCGGCACAGTCATTGACCACGTTAATTGCACGTACATTGACCTCACTTTTTTTGAACACAGCATTGGTCGCCCATTCTTTCACATCGAGAGACAAAAATTCTGGATCTATGTGCAACTGGTGCATCCCAAACCAGCAATCCTTATTGGCAAGGTCAGCCAAGCTGGTGGTTGGCAAGAGGGTGGGGAACTTTGGCTTGCCAAAGCCAGTGCCAAAGCGCTGTTCAGGGATGTGCAGGGGGAGATCAGCAGGCTTGTGCTCCAAGATCGCTCTGGCAAGTGCACGCTTGTCATCATTGGGCACCTTGCTGCTGAAGAGAGCCAGGGGTAGCATCTCACCTGTCAGGTACCAGCGATGCCTCCCCAGCGCCTTGATCGCTGATGCTGCAATGCCCTCATCTACAGCCTTGTATGCCTGCAGTTGGTGGTAGAGTTTAAGGTCATTCCAGGCAGCATCGACAGCTTTCTCACATGTCAACCACCACTTAGCATAAATGTGTGAAATGAAAATGGCAAAAGCCTGAATCTTCGGCACCTGCTGCCGTGTGGTGATTGTGCCCTGGGGAAGCAACGCGATGTGCTGCTCCATCAAGGCCAGCTTAAGAGTGTAGAGCAGCTTGGCCATCCATCGTGCCTTGTGGAGCGCTCCTGGTCGTTGGAAGGTCACTGTAGTCTGCTCTTCACAATCCAAAAACACAAGACACAGCTGCACAAACTCTTGGTAATCACCTCGCTTGTGGTCTGTGACTTCTTTTGCGCACCTGACAAGTTCAGCACGTAAATTCCTTAGGAGTGGTTGCTCAGTGTTGCCAGGAATGTAGCGGGACCATTGGCTGCTTGATTCTTGTGGTAGCAGTCTCCATTTCTCTCTTGAGACGGGTGAACAAGCTAACCTCTGGCGAGCGTGATGACTCCACTTTTCAGGTCTGTAAAAACCTGGTTCAGGAGGACCTCGCCAATGTGTGGTGCCGGCACCCAGACCAAAGCAGTGGTCGGCCCAGTGAGAGCTGTATGGCAATGCAGGCTGCTGTAAGATGGCCGGTGTTTGACGCAGTGGTGTCAAATGCCATGTTGACAACATGGTCAGCGCAGCACCAGTCCTGCAGCAACTTGCATGTCAACAGTGCAATGATTGCTCCACATGCCTCATTGGTCTGCTTTTTATACGCTGGGACACCAAGCAGTTTCAGCCGCTCTGCATCTCCAACCACCACTGTAAGACGCTCCTCCAACTGGCGCACATTGCTGAGCATCGGTGTTAACTTGCTGTCCCAGTGTAAGGTGCACAATGGAGGTGGTGTCCATTGCTTGTGCTGTTCCTCACTGATAGCCTCCAGCACTTGGCGTCTTGCTCGGTCAGCTGTTGCGTAAGATGCAGAGAGATGTGTACATTCACCGCCCGACTCTGCAACAAGGCCACGCGTGAAGGCAGCCTGCTGCATTGGTGACATCTTCAACCTTGTAGCCAGTGACACAACACTTGGTCGGCTAAGGATGTCATGTGGAATGAAGACGTTTGTTCCAGTCTTCTTATACTTGCGGGATGATTCGCCCTCAGATGGTGGATAGACCGTGTCAGTATCCTCCTCTGACTCCTCATCACTCTCCGACTCCAAGCTGGACATTGCCGTCATCTCCTCCAGCTCCTTTTGACAGGCTTGGACTGCCTGGCTGCTGCGGATGCTTGTCGCTCCTCTCCGCCGCTTCACTTTGAGCTGCAGCTTTTTGTCCAATACACCAAATGTGGCCACTCTGTCGGTCTTCATGCTGGCCAAGAAAGCTAGGTCTTCTGTGTTATCAATCAGCGTTTCAACATTTGGAGGCCACAGCGGAAATGTGGCATTCAGTCTGCACTCCATTTTCTCCAATTGTTCCGCTGTACTCTCACTGGAGCACACTCCTAATGTGTAATAATACATACCCAACACAGAAAGATCACTTCAAACAGAAAGATCTCCTCAGTTTTCTTGAGCTGTAGTATTGTTAACCTCAGATCTCCATGGCAACCATTGAGCACTGTTAACCACTTTATCCAACAAAAACAGATGTGCGGTGGCACCCCTAAACCATCATGTATTGGAAAAATATTTTGCATGTGTTTTTTATACATATATTGGAACACTTTTAGCACCCAGCCATATCAAAATTCAAGAATTGTGTTTTTTGATGCACCCTAATATGCATGCTATTTCAAATACGGCAGCCTTTGCCAGAGACGTGAAGTGTTAGTCTACCGTGATCTGATCGCATTTCTCGAGGAGGATAACACAATGAGTGCATGTCTCCAAACTATGACTGTGCGGCTGGACGAAATGTACAGCGAAGCAGCAGCCTCCCTCCTTGAGATCCTGTCCTTAGTGGAGAAAGTTGCCATCACCACTGATGCTTGGAAAGCGTTGATTACGGCGTTGTGCGTGACGTCACTTTTTTACCGACTGGGTTGTGCGGAGTGCGACCCTGCAGACCTGCTCAATACCAGAGAGGCACACTGCGGGAAACATGAATTTTTGTTTCCAAATATTTATTTTATTTTGTGTATGTTAATTAAATGTTTTTATATCAAAAACAAATTCCGTTGTAAAGAGGATGCGCGCAAGATCAATATCCCAATTAAAAAGAGTTAGTCGGCCGGCCAACGCTGACAGATTTTGCTGATTGAAAATTGATGAGCTATTGTAAATGTTCACAATCCCTAATTTATCATAATTTTTTATTAACTTTTACCTGGCGCACACACATGTGGTCATGCATATTGTGGCGAATAGTGCGTAAAGGACGAGACGGGAGCCCAGGTTAAACGATGACGCAACTCTTGTGCCCCATACACCGCACGACTCTGCCTTTATTTGAACACACACAAACAGAAACACGGCACACCTGACCAACGGACATGCAAATCTCGGAAATGGTGGCGGCAACACTACACACAACAAACAACACACAACCAATAAAGACCCTAAACCCTTTAATCCCACTTAACCGAATAACACAAACATGTTGGCAAAAGGCAATAAAACCCCTTTTCCCCAAACAACATGTTTGTGTGAGCGCGACCACCGCAGGAGTTGCCACACAGCCCCCACCTTAGGGGTCAGACGTCCCGATGACCCCAACACCCAAAGCACAGTCCCGAGTGTTCAGGCGGGCAGCGCTGCCGCCTTGGCACCTTCCAGTGGCGGTACCATTGCGGTACAGCCTTCCTCCCTGGTTAGCCTTCCTCCCTGACGCCCGTCTCCAGCTGTCCGCAGTGGACCTGGGGGTGTGGTCGGGGACCACCTCTATCAGGGCCCCCCACCAGTTTCTGCCGTAGGGGGGGCGCTGGAGGGCCGTTTGGGGATCCCATCCTCCGCCCTCCACCGTCTGGCCCGCCGGCGGTTGGGATGGGCTCCTGGACTCTGTCCAGTCCACCCGCAGTCCTTGACCCACCGACACTGCTCCGGCTCGAGGTCCGGTGGCCTGGGTTTTCGGACCCGTTCCTTGTCCTGCCCGGACTGGGAAGCCACAGTCTTTAAGCCACGGGAGATGGCGGCCCCAGCCGCGTCCACCCGGGCACCACAACAACGGCAGCAGTGCTTGGCCGGACCAGACTGGTCCTGGCAATCATCCTCCTGCAGGCTGGGTTGGTCGGAGAGCTCCCGCTCCGCCACTTCCACTACATCAAGGGTCGGGGGCATGGTGAGGCGGGCCTGCTGCCCCAGTTGTGGCGGGGCCAGTCCCTGAAGGAAGGCATGCAGGGCTACCTCATCCCTAGCCACAGCAGGGATGCCTGGATAGCCCCGCTCGGCGTACAGCTGCAAGTCCGCTGCGTAGGCCCCCCAACCGTTCCCCCTCCTGGCGGCGGAGTCTTGTTAGCAGCTCCTGGCTGTGGCCGCCGATGGCCGGCTGCCCGAAACGCCTCTCCAAAGCCCGGGACAGGGCCCCGAGGTCCCGTTGGTCCTCTGGGGCAAGGTCCAAAAGAACCTGCACCACCGTTCCCTCCAACGCTCGGGCGAGGTGGACGACAGCTGTTGTGCCACTCAGCGAGCCGGAACTGGGCCAGGTATGGCTCCAGCTGCGTTAGCCCATTGAAATTCGGGAGCCTAACCGCTGTCCTTGCCACCAGGAGGTGGTGGACAGCTGCCAGTTCTCCGGCCCTTCCGGTCGTGGCCACAGGGGGGTGCTGCACTCCCATAGCGCAGGGTGTGTCGTTCTCCATGGGCTCGACCGTGACGCTGAAGTCCCTCCCCGCGTGCGCAGGCCACATCCCACTTCTGACACCAATGTGGCGAACAGTGCGTGAAGGACGAGACGGGAGCCCAGGTTAAACGATGACGCAACTCTCGTGCCCCATACACCGCACGACTCCAAGAGCCGCCTTTATTTGAACACACACAAACATGACAGAAACAGGGCACACCTGACCAACAGACATGCAAATCTCGGTAATGGTGGCGTCAACACTACAAACAAAGAACACACAACCAATAAAGACCCGAAACCCGTTAACCCCACTTAACCGAATAACACAAACAAGTCGGCAAAAGGCAATAAAACCCAACCCAAAACGCAACAACATTGCGATTCCCCAGAATCCCCGGTGCGACCACCGCAGGAGTCGGCACAAAATTAAAAAAATTTCCTCTCTGCTTGCTCCTCAGATGCAGCGAATTTCAAAAGTGTCGGCCGTGGTCTGTTGACCCGCAGCTTTTCAGTGCGGCAACAGATCTCCGACACTTTCAAAACGTTAAATCTTATTAAACAACATGAAATTCTTGGGATTTGTTCTGTAAATTAATATATGCATATCATTAGGTTAAACATGTTTTTCTTTTTTATTTCTTTCGTGAGAGGTACCAGATCTGCCGGAACACAGGGAGACCAAAATTAAGATGTGCCGGATCTTGTTCCGGCAGGATCCGACTCAAATTAACCACTGCTGGGCGCGTGTGTTGATGGTGGAGCCGTTATGTTTAAAAACACAACGTCTTACCTGGGGTGTGTCGCTGCGTTGTGTGTGCAGGCGTGTGTGTTCTTACCTGCACGTGTGTAGATGGCGGAGCCGTTATGTTTTACCTCGGAGAGTGTGTCGCTGCCTTTGTCTTGAAGTGCGGTATGTGTGCTTGCGTATGTGCGCGCGCACCTGTGTTTGCGCTTCCGTGTACGTGTCGCTGCGTTTGTCTTGACGTGCGGTGTGTGCATGTGCATGCATGTGTGTGCACATGTCTGTGCGTTTCCGTGTTGTGGTTCCGTCATGCCCCGCCTTCCACCAATCAGTGCAAGTCTCTGATGAGAAAAAAAAAGGCGCATTTATTGAATCCAAATCATTACATGGGGTATCTCCCGCCACGGTAAAACTACAAATCAAAGTCTGGGCTCCGTGAGCTACTGTGGATACTCCGGTCCTCTCTCACACGCTGTCCTGGTCTCTGGATGCGGACCTCCTTCAGTGTAGTCCTTCGGTCTCCTCTGGAACGAGTCTCTGGGGTAATGGTCCGTCCGGGGAGGGAATCTCGGTCCGGTCCGAGATCCTGTACTGGACCCACACGTTCTCCTCCTCAAAAAGCGTATCAGCTTCACTTTTATATCCCTCAACCTGCATCTGATCCCCGTCCTCCTTCGCAGGTGTTTCCTATTGGCGTTGAGTGTGGTTGTGCTAATGCGGTCACTGGCGCCCTCTGGGGGAAATGGGTGGTAGACCGCCTGCACCACCTGCCCCCTGGGCTTCCAGGGCCTCTGTCAGGGCCTGGTTGCCAGTGTATGTTCATGCGCATGTGCGTGTGTGTTTGGCGTGTGTATGAGGTGTGTATGTGCGTGCATGTGGTGTATGTATGCGTTCTTGCCTGCTGTGTGTGTGCGTGTTTGTGCTGCAGGCTGCTTGGCACATGTGCACATGACTAACTTGAGTAACTGGTGCGACAATCCTGCTATTATAGTAGTAGTTGTTTTGTCCCTTTTTGACCTAATAGAGGGCAAACACGTTGTATGTAAATTTCATTTTTGTATTTTTAAACAAAAATCTAAATTGCCACTCGAGACTAACATGAGAAGTTAACGGAGCTGTGCACTGAGCCCTCTCGGATGCCGGACCGAAACAACATTTGTTTCAGTACGACTCCTTTCAGCTGCCCACCCCTCCTTCTCCTGCAAACAAGGGCTAATAAAACGCTTGAGGTGGCGTTTTGAAAAGAGAACTTAAATCTTTTTAGAATAATAATTATCCTATAAAGATGTAGCACCCTTCTAATTTGATTAAATGGGGTTTTCCTACAAGTACATTTTTGCTAAATTGTCACTAATTTGGGCCTGAAGTTGTTATGAAACTGTTGTCATGTATATGGTTAATTTGGGAAAGTTTGTGTTAAATATAAAGAACGTCCTAGGTTTTAAAGGGCCTGAACCCCTCAGTATATTTTTAATGGTTTGGATTTGTTAAGGCAGGTGTCAATCATTTTATCTGTCATTGTGGATTAACCTGCCGGATTGTCGGAGGGGCAGGGTATAACAAAAGTCCGGGAATGAGAGAAAAGAAGCTGAGAAGAAGCTGCAGGGAGTACATTATGTTGGAGAAAGCTTAAAGTTAACTTGAAAACAGTTATACTTTAGTACCGTTTGGAACCGGGCGTTTGCATGAGTGTTTGTTTATTTTGTTAAAAGTGTAAACAAGCTTGCTTTATAAGTGCGGCTTTTTGCTGAGGGGCTGACGCAAGCTACCAACCAGGACGGGACTGTTTTGCTAGCGGTTAGCATAACCAACTGCGTGTACGGTAGAGGCCAGGACAAGGACGGACTTTGCCACTTGCTGCTGCCGAAGAGTTGGTGTTGGACCGAGCATCGAGACGGGTTCCTGATCGTGTTGCTGCCTCTTGGAAGAGGTTGTTTTTTTTTCAAGGAGTTCACCGTGTCTTTTTGACCTGCTTCGGTGAGTATATGGACTTTTCTTTTGAAGAGGATTTATGTATGAGCTCCAACAAGCGTGCCGCCAACATTGGTACCAGCATAGCTGTCAGGGATCTGAGACGGCCAGAGGACGCACAATTGTCACACCAGAAAGTTTATCCAAGTACTGGATTGACAGGCAGAATAGTGCAATGTCTTGATTTTAATGAAGTTAGTACAATCATAACCATACATGCAATGGCACTAGGGTTGCCGCGGTGTGGACATTTTCACACCGAGTGATGCACCGGTATTACTGAGTATAAACGGTATAAACTTTGAAACTAGGTCAACCACCATCTTCTCTGTCAACTCCTCTCACACTCGGTGACAGCGTCTGGCAGCGGCCAATTCTCGGTGACAGCGTCTTTCTTATAACATTCTATATATAAATAAATATCCCAGAATTGTACTGATAAAATAACAGCATTTGGCGCTTTTATTTAACTTTTAGTCGACCCTGGCTTGCTTTTCCGGTGTAGCACCCGATTTGGTTCCCCATTGGAATTGCTGTTCCCATAGACATAATAAAGAGCAGATGCCGCATCAACCGCTACTGCCTATTCTTGCTTTTCATCCACGTGACCTACTCCTTGACGACAGTTGCTATCTGCCATATTGG
>OLKM01005407.1:0-17265 GCA_900291075.1 Melanogrammus aeglefinus | reverse complement strand
GTGATTCAGGAAATAATCGATGCTCTCCCACTAAAATCAGAGGCCTATGAGGCAATCCCCTTAGTTCTCACCACATTCTCACACACTGAGTGTTTGAAGGATGCGTGTGTCTATTTGAATACCCTTCAATTAAGTTCGCCCTTTACTCATTCAGTGGATTATTGGTTTGGTTTAAGAAATGATTGTGATGGTTTTAATGGCGAATCTTTATTTGTTTAATTATGTATGAGTACTGCAAATGTCGAGTATTTCATTGGGATTTAAAGCTATTTTGTTTGTCAAGAGAATTATATCGTCTTTCATTACTCTGCTAGACCATGATGTCATCATGGCAATCATCATGACGAAACACTGTGTGCTTGCAAAGGTAAGCGTCAAGTAAATAATCTTGTTTCTGGTGGTTCGTGGCTCCAGTGGAACCTAATTACTACAAATAGTCCTTCGAGCCGCAGTACTGAGCCACACCACTCAACATTAACCTAAAATGGCTGAAGCTAAAATATTATATTGTATGAGCCGTCTAGTTTAGATGGATGGATCGGAAGTGGAGTAACTCTCCAGCTTTACGCCGGGACTATGCAGATTTGTTCAACTACACCTGTGCTATTAAGTAGTTTCATCCCAAACAAATCCAGCTTCCACCTAAATCGTAGGCCTACTTTGGGGCACCAAATCCCCTATGCCATTCGAGTACAGTGAGAGCATTAGCGCAACCCCCCACAAATCAAATTGGGCCATGAACTAGGTAGACCTAAAAGGATAGGCAGCCCCCAGTACTATGGGTTCTATTTCATCCTTACTGACCTGCATTAAAGCACTGGATTATCCGTCTCGCGCAGTGCGCAGTTCGAGTACCTATACAACAAGTACAATGTGACCCTGTGACACCGGTGGGCATATATAGGCCCTGTTGACAGAGGATCTGTTCCGTATCTTCTCGCAAAGGACACATAGTAACCGCGGTAGCATCATTCGCGTTTTGAAAGGTATCGCGCTCCAGACTGTGTGCAGCCTCGGGACCAAGGGGTCGGAGACGGGTTTGAAAATCGTCCTCCAGGGCTGGTTTGTCGGTACGGCGCGAAAGCTTCCGTTTGGTAAAGCTTCAAGTTTTGGGTTTAACACGTTTGTAAAAAAGATATATATGATTTGTTCAGTCACTTACCGGTGAAGGCAGCCTCTCGCGCCTCTCCCTGTAACAGTTGGTTTGTGTATTCTTTTCGTTTCACTTAAACGGTGAAGCGCAGCGACTCTCGGCGGTCTCTCCCGAGGAACGACTGCTGTTTATTTTGATTTGTAATTATTTCAGTCACTTGGCTGGTGAAGCTGCGCTCTCGCTCTCTCGGGTAAACAGTGCTTGTGTTTCTCGGCGAAGGCATGCTTCGCCTTCCAGTGTGCTGCTGGATGGCGCTCTAGCTGTGTGGCCCGGTGTGGTGGGCCCCTCGCTTGAGCCTGACGATGGCTATGATCGCTGCCCCTCTTGCCTCGGTTACGAGCATTTGGAGGGAGGGCCTTACCGAGGGGGCTGTATGACTTGCGGCTCCATGCCTGGCAGCAGGTGGCTAGGCTCCGCGCGTGGAACTGCCGACAGCCGTCGACCTTCCATAATGGCGCCACTTCCTCCGTCTCAGCCAGCCTTCTTGGCGTCGGTAGAGGCAGTTGCCCCCCCCCCAGGGAAAGGCTAGGCAGCTGCATCCAGGTGGATCGTTGTCGGCCGACATGGTGAGGATACAGCGAGGCTGCCTCCTGACCGCGCAACCTGGGGAGCGGCGCGCGTGGCTGGCAGCAGCCTGACCTTCCTTGGGAGGTGCCGAGCGACGGCGATTCCTGTCGCTGGCGGGGCATTCAGCTAACCTGCTTCATGTGAGGTGTCACGGGTGAGTGAGGCCTCGGACCTTTATGGAGGCCTCCCTTCCTCTGCTCAGAGCTCTGGGAGCAGCGCAAGGGAACCCCATCGGGGGCCGTCATCGTACGGCCCTGGGCTCACCTGGGGCTCGATGCTCCTCAGGCAGAGTGTGCTCAGCCTGCCACAGCCCCTTTCTCTGTTCCCTCCTTTCGAGGAATACTTAAAGGAGTAACGTCTGCGTGAAGGTGCCAAGCTCCTCCCGGCTTTTCGAGTGCTCGGGGCTTGGGCTGCCATGCGGGGACCCAGCGCGAGTATGGGCTGGGTCGCATGCCACCCGTAGAGCCTTCCATTGCCTCCCCTGCATTTTTAACCCCGATCAGCCTTGCAGCCGAGCAGTGTCCTCGGCCCAGTCAGGGTCACGGCGACCTGGCTTCGAAGGCTACGACGCACGCCAGCGTGTATGGGGGGATTGGCAACTCCTCTCCCACTATGCTGGCGCTCTCAACTTCGCTGCAGCAGGCTGAGTTCGAGCTCTACGCGAGACGCTGAGCGTGGGCATCCCTACAGCTTTGCCTTCATCGTCCAGGGAATTGGGGGTGTTATGTCACCCTGCGTCCGACCCGCCGCCAGGTTGGTTGGCTCAGTCGCCACTGAGCAGAGGGCATGCGGAAGGCCTCAGAGCCGTGCAGTGGTACGGGGAGATGTTTGGTTCAGTGCCTTGAGACGCTGATCGAGCTGCCCAAGGTAGGCAAAACCCAACCTGGCAGCTGTCGGGGTTTCACAGGAGTAGTGGCCGTCCTGGCAGCCCAGAGCCGCCCCCAGCTGCCCCCGGGGCCGTCCCAGCCACGCTTCTTTACCCGCGAGAGATGGGGGCCTACGTAGGTCTCGGCGGCCCGCCATCAGCCCGTGATAACTTTCGCGCCCCCGCCGCCCATCGCCGGCGCCTCGGGCGGGAGCCGCACGTACCCCTCCAGAGCCGACAGAGGCCGGGGGCAGGCGCTAGGACCACGGGGCCGGCAGTCGGCGTTCTCCCAGCAGCAGATCAGCTACTGGGATGCTGTTACTACAGACCCCTGGAGGTTTCACCTTAACGGGGTCACGTATTACATTCAACGCCGGCCCCAGGCTTCGATCGGGTCAAATGGGCGTCGCGACCCGAGAAGGCCACAGCTCTGGCCAGGAGACTACACCCTCCTGGCCAAGGAGTTGCGAGTCGAGCCAGGGCCTCAGTTACAACGGGTTGCTGGCTGCGGCGTGACTTTCTGACCCAAGAGAAGACTGTCGTGATTGCGCGGCCCATTCTAGACCTAAGGGGCCTGAACACGTTTTAAAGGTTTACGGTTCCCGATGCTCACCTCGGGGCAGCCATGGGGTAGTTGCCAGGCGGGAAGTGGTTCACGACCAATAGACCTGAAGACGCCTATTTCATGTGCCGATTGCGCCACACCAATCAGGGTTCCTGAGGTTTGCTATGCGGGCCGCATTAACGCAATTCAGGGACTGTTCCCTTCGGGCTTTCCTTCTGCCCCGAGGGTTTTCACCAGGTTGTGTGGCGAGCAGCCCCTCGCACCCGGAAGAGCGTAGGCAGAGGACTGCCGTATTCTGACGACTGGCTTGGTGCTGTGCGTCCTCCAAGTGCCCACGAGCGGCGACCAGGAGAACGACCCCCCTGCTGTCGCGACGTTGCTGTGGAGCGGGTGAAGCAGATCAAAGGATGTTGCGCTGGAACCCTTCCCAACAGGGTTTACCTATCTGGTTTTCCTGACTCTATCGCCATGGAGGCTACCTTTCACCTCGACGCAAGTGAGTACGACATCCTTGCTCCTTCCCTTTCAGAGCCGGCAGGAGGCTGCTTTTACGTCTTCACTTTGGCAAGCTGGCAGGGTGCTTTCAGCTGGGTTGGTGCCTCATGGGGTACTGTCCCTGTGTCCCACTCAATGTGGCGTGACAGCTGTACTAGATGCCAGTGGCACAGGCAGAGGAGGGGTCTAAGTGTACCCTGCGGCGTTTCGTATCTCATGAGCTCCATGGAGAGAAGGCGTATCTGGGTGCAGGCTGGGCCAATGGGCGCAATTCCGCCACACGGGAGTTGGTGACAACCTGACGGCCTGCCTCTGGGGGATGGGGCGCTGTGGGGGCAGGGCAGGACTGCGGCAGGGACGGTGGTCTTGGCCGGGAGTTGCACAGCACATCAATGTGCTGAACTCCTGGGCTGTGCAGCCTGAGCACTTGGCCAGCGCTTTCTGCCCATGGTTGGCAGCCTGCATGTCCGGGTCCGGTCGGACAAACGAATGGCCACGGTTTCCCAGGGAACACCAGGGGGCACCAGGTCGGCATGGCTTCTCCGAGGTTATCCGAGCCTATTGACTCTAGGCTCTCCCCGTTCTGGCCCAGCCTACCGGGGAGTCCAGTTCGGCCCAGAACGGGCGGCGCAGGACTCCTCTCGCCGGACGGAGCCTCACCGGGCGAACTGCACGGTCTTCCACCGCGGGAGGTGGTGGATCATGTGGTGGGCCTTCTTCGGAGGGCAGAGGTGAGACTCTTGCCTGGAGGAGGCTCGGCGCATTGCCCCTCTGGTTCTCTGAGGTCAGAGCGTCTAGCCTTAGGGAGGACGCCCGCTGGTCGGCACGCATTGGCGCCCGGACAGGCCTCTTACGATACCACGCAGTGGTTGCTGCCTACCGACAACTCCAGAGGTCCTTTTAACAGGCACCGGCTCCTTCTGGTGGCCCCTTTCCAACTGTGCTAGGCTATGCTGCGCTGCGCCATGGCGCCTCCCGACAGGAAGACTTTAGATCTGCTTCCGAGCCCTCTCGGTCCTACAGCTCGGGCGCTTGGCCACTGCAGGGCGCCGAGCCACTGCTTGAGGTTGGTGTACTGGCTGGGCGTCGGTTGGTAGCTGTCATGGAGTGCAGTGGGACCTCACTGTGGCTGGAGCTGTCAGTCGCCTCCCCTCGAGCTTGGCAGGGGGTTGACAGTGGCTTTCATGAAAGGTGCCCTTTTTACTACCTAAACCGCTTGCCACTGGTCGGTAGTTGCATGCCATGGGGTCAGTGGTGGTAGACGTGGCTGAGGGTTGAACTCCCATGGCTTGGGTGTCACTCTATGGCCGAAATGTGATGCGTTGCGCGTCAGAAGGTGCTATACGACACAATCGCCTAAGACCAGGCCATCCAGTCTGGCACGTCCCCATCTGGAGTAGGGTGGTCTGAGTGCTGTGCCCGTGTGCGGAACCTTAGGGCTATATTTCTGCCTACCGCCGTATTCAATCGGAGCAAGCTTTTTGTTTGCCAGGGTAGGCCCTAACGGTCGTGGCTTAATTTTGGGAGACCATTATGCACGCTTGTGGCCTTCCGCCATCCAGGGTGAGGTGTCAATCAATAAGAGACATCTCATCTTGTGGGCTGCCCTGAGAGGTCTTACCGCGGTTTGGGATGGCGTCCCTAGAGGCGATTCCAGGTTTACCGGGTCACGTGCCTTCACATCCATGGGGCGCTTTCATTCTCTGCGTGACGTTGTTGTATGGCCATCCTTCAGGTAATGCACTCCTTGGCGGGCGGAGTTGAGGTATGAGATACACCGCAGAGTAAGTATTGGTAACTCCGGTTCATGAATCCTGGTGACGCCAGGTTACAGCACTTCAGAGAGTCCGTGGTTCGCGGAAGATGGACCTGGGAACCAGATCTCTTGGGCTGTATAGCCATCGGCTGTCCACGAGGGTCACATGATACCTTGTTGGTAATAGGTTTACGAGCTGCGGCCGGTCAGTATGGATAGAATCGCAGTGCTATGCACGGTGCATCCAGGGATTCCATCAGAACCGAATTACATACGTAACTCTGCGGATCCCAAAGTCAGCTGGCTGATCCTATAGGGTCCGTCACTCCTTGAAGACCTTATTCCACTTTAAAGTGGAAAGTTGGTTGTGTGGCAGAGCTGGAATTGGCTGCAATATAACTTCCCTATAATTTGTATAGAGTATGTAGAGGCTTGTATGATTTTGCCTTTCTGTCCATGTCTTGGTTGGAATGTTGCTGTCCTGGAGGGCCCCTTAAATGGGTCTGAGCTGAGGGTTTGACAGACTCATCAGTAAAATTACCTACACGTTTGAGAAGTGATTTTGTTGGAGCGCCTGCATCAATCGTTGCATTCATGACCCCACTACATACGACCTGTCAACTTGGCTACAGAGTCAAAGAGTCGAGAAGTAACGTTATCAGAGAGAGCTTGTGCAACGCTCCACAACAAGAAAGGAACCCAACCGAATAGGAAGACACGCACAACCTCTCAAAACAAGTCTCCCTCCGTCTACTCTGTCCACGACATCTGGATGAATAGTACACAATGGGCTTACACAAAGAGAAGGTATATCGATAAGCCAAGCAACCTTATTGTCCCTACTGTAATGTCAGAAATCACTTTCTGGGCGCATGCTCAGAAATCATGCTCAGAAATTGCATTATGAAATGGCTCGAAGAGAAGGATAGATGTGGCAAATGTGGTGAAATACACAAACAAAATGGATATAAATGCCCTCAAAGAAGAGCATGTAACCCCTGTTAATACAGCTCCACCTGACCACTTCTCCTTTATGACATTGCCATCCACAAGCAAATTCAGGCCGCCAGTGATGCTAACATCCTCTCCCTCAGAGCTCCTTTACCTGGATAAACCCAATCGCTGCCATAAAGTCATACTGAAAGTTGTGAACGTATGTCTCCACAATGGGGAAAGAACCCTTGTAACTCATGCAATCCTTGATCATGGTGCAGATAGATCTATTGTGCTCCCCCAAGCTGTCCAATGTTTGGAGTCTCACAGCTACGCTGGAAATACATCTCCCTTCGTACAGTGAGAACAGAGATGAGTGCAAGTGAAATGAGCATCTGTATTCCTGTGAATTATCCCTATCAAGCGTCCAACCGAAAGGCATGTCATCAATGGAGCATTCACTGCAGAGACTCTTGGACTGTCAAAACACACATATCCTGTGAAGCAGTTGCAAGAGCACTATCACCATCTCAGAGGAATCCCATTACCAGCCAATTGATAATGGCTATGCCCTCTTGTCCTCATTGTTCAGACTTTGCCATCTAATTACAGCACAGAGCCGGTACTCATGGGGCCACCTGGAGGCCCATTGGCAGTACGCACCAGGCGTGGTTGGGCCCTCCAAGGGCCAGCCAACTTAGTCTAAACCCAACATGCTCTACCTCTCACTGTACCGCTTCAAGAGTGAATTGCCTCAGAATGTGAACGCTGTGCAGATTGACAGCGCTACCTATGTAAATGAGAAGACAGCAACAAGGTCAAAGCAAGACAAGCTGGCCCTTGATTTACTCCATTCTAAGAACACTAGAGTAGAGAAAGACGGTGTAATGCGCTACACCACTCCACTGCTACGAGCCCCCAACAGTCCTGTCCTTAAAGCTCTAAAAGAAGCTGTTCTGTCCCGTCTCTATGCTACAGAAAGACGTCTGTCCAAAGTTCCAAACTCTCTGTGACATATATGAAGAGGAACTGAATAAGCCTGTGCAGTCTGGCTATGTCCAAATAATTACCAACGAGCAGGTGAGCCAGCCAGAGGAAGCCTGGTATCTTCCACACTCGCATTTGTTGAACACAACAACAATCAACTAGAGGTTGTATATATGACTGCTTCTTTTGATATATATAGCACAAAGCCAAACAAAATGGTGTTTTCATACGGAGAGGGATGCAGCCGAGTATTCAGCAGCCAGGGTTTATGAATGGCAAGTCTTCACCATTGTGGAACAACCTGTAGCCCATGCTTTGCCACCTATGCAGTTCACAAACAGGTCGAAGACAGCCGCGATGGAAATGAGGAGGTTTTTCAATCTGTCGAACACTGTTTTTATGTCGATAACTGCCTCCAAAGCTTTCCTTCCTCTCATGAGGCAAAGTCCCTCATTGACAAAATAAGACCTCTGCTTGCTGACGGTGGGTTTGACATCAGACAATGGGCAAGTAATGATCCAGCTGTAATGCATCATCTCCCACTAGATGCCAGGTCCAAGGCTAGTGAAATATGGCTCTCAGGAAATGGAGACCCAAAAGAGCTGACTCTAGGCCTCCAATGGAACTGCTCCACGGACATGCTGGGTTACAAGAACCGATCCATCATTTACCATCAGCCTACAATGAGAAATGTATATAAGGTGCTGGCAAGTCAATACAATCCTCTGGGCTATCTGGCCCCTTTCACAGCCCGGTGCAAAGATCCTGGTGCAGGATTCTATGGAAGCAGGGAGAGAGAATGGTATTCATATCAAACCAGATAGTTCACTGTCTGGAAAAATGGCAAACATGGGAGTTGGAACTGCAAAATCTTCCTGACATTCACTTCCCTCGCTGTTATCTGCCCCTTAATATTGACACAGCCACCTCAGAATCACATATGCATGTATTCTGTGATGCCTCTGAGCGTGTGTATGGTCTGTGGCCTACCTTCAGATCAAAGACGAGCATAATGACAACCATGTAGTTTTCGTCATGGCCAGCTCTCGTATAGCCCCTAAACGCCAGCTATCTATCCCTCGCCTTGAACTATGTGCAGCCCTACCTGGTGCCCAGCTCGCTAACCTCCTCAGCTCTGCACTCACTATCCCAATACAGTCAATGACCATCTGGACAGACTCCACAACAGTCCTTAGGTGGTTAACATCGGAATCCTGCCGCTACAAGGTATTTGTTGGAACAAGAATGGCTGAGAACTATGACTGACATAAAGAACTGGAGATATGTTGACACAAAGAATAATCCAGCTGACGACATAACCCGTGGAAAAATCCTCCTTGAGCTTTCTCAGCGCCATAGATGGAGTCAAGGCCCTCCATTCCTTTTGTTGAGCAGCAACTGCGGGCCTGCCAATCCATGTGCACCACCTGAATCAGTGCCTGTTGAAGAACTCAGGAAAACCATGTTCTGTGGCACAGTGATGTCGTATATATCTCAAACCTCCCAGATCCGAAGAAGTACAGCAACTGGGATTATCTGATACAAGAAACAAAGAATACCTTATACAGGGCGACAAATCACAACTCAAATACAGCACAATGCTACATTAGCTCAGAAAGGCATCTGCTGCAAAGGGCCCAAGCGGAGAGCTTCTCTGAGAAATTCAATGCCCTCAAAGCTGAAAAGGCCATAGCAAAGTGTAGCAAATTACTCCCCGTCTCCTGAATATGACGCTGACACTGGTCTCATCAGAGTGGGAGGTCGACTTCGAAGAGTGGAGACACTTGATTATGAAAATATCCATCCAATTGTATTGGATCAAAACATCCCCTAACCAAACTCATTATCAAGCATTACGATGAGAAACTGCTCCACCCAGGCTTAGAGCGTGTACTGGGTGAAATGAGACGCAGATACTGGAATTCTGCGGTGGTCGCCAGGCCATACGACAGCATCAACACCAGTGTCTAGACCAGGGGTGCTCAGTACGTCGATCGCGATCGACCGGTCGATCGCGAAGGTAGCGTTGGTAGATCGTAAGGCATTGAAGGAAAAAAAAAAAAAGAATTAAAAAAATAGACGTCAGCCTATCCCCTCTATGAAATTTGCGCATGCGCAAACAATGGCGCAAAGTGCGGGAAAGTAAAAAATAAGCTTGCGAGTTACCTAGTTAGCCTCCAATTTTTAGCCCTCGGTTTTTTCTCTTAATATTAAGAAAGGGTATAGAAAATGAGATGTGGGGAGCTGGACCGAGTAAGAAGAGCCCAAAAACGTTATCACTTTCATACGGAATGGGAGGAGGAGTTTTTTTTCACTGTCATTTTTCGAAGTGCGTTTGCCTCATCTGCCAGTCTACCATCGCAATACCGAAGAAGGGAAATGTGGAGCGGCATTTTTGGACTGCTCATAAAAACTACGACACGAGCTTCCCACCGAGAAGCGAGCTAAGAAAGAGAAAGGTGAAGGAACTAAAATGCCAGTTGTCCGGACAGCAGTCATTATTCTCACAGCATACTTCAAAAGCCAAAGCCCCCACCGAAGCATCGTTCCGGGTGAGCCACTTAATCGTAAAAAACAAGAAGTCCTTCCAAGACGGAGAGATGGTAAAAGAGGCATTCGTTGAAGCAGCTGACTCATTGTTCCGAGACTTTAAAAACAAGGCAGAAATATTACCTTCGATCAAAGCTCTCCAGCTGTCAAGAAGTACAGTTGCACGGCGCAGTGAAGCCATGGCCGAGGATTTGACGCAGCAAATCCTCGACGCAGCACTCGCAGATTGCGAGTGCTTTTCACTGCAGTTGGACGAATCTATGGACGTCAGTGACACAGCCCAGTTGTGCATTTTTATTCGGCTGACATGACTGCAAAAGAGGAGCTGTTAACTCTACTGCCCATGAAAGAACACATGCGAGGAGAGGATATATTTCAGTCTTTCAATAACTTTATCACGAAAACCCAGCTCCCAGTGCACAAATTGGTATCCATCACCATGGATGGAGCGCCCGCAATGGTTGGCCACGTGAATGGATTTATTGCCAAGTGCAGGGAGGACGATGCTTTCCCGGACTTCCTGAATTACCACTGCAATACACCAACAAAGCGTTATGCCGCTAAAATGCTTCAACATGAAAGAGATCATGGATGTGGCAATGAAGATCGCCTGTTCTATTCGCGCCAGATCTCTTCAAAGACGGCTTTTCCGTGCACATCTGGAGCAGGCTGACTGCGACCACACTGAGTAAGATGGCATAGTCGAGGAAAATTCCTGCAAAGATTTCGAGAGCTCTGTCCGGAGATGGAAGGAGTTTTTCCGTGTAGCTGGACATGCAGAATACAAGCAACTAAATGACGGTCAGTGGCCGTTAGACTTGGCATTTTTAACGGATCTGACAAACCTATTGAATGACCTTAATCTAGAGCTGCAGGGAAAAGACAAAACAGTGATTAATATGATCAGCTCAGTTAATGCATTCAAACGAAAGATGCAACATCTCTCCTCAAAGCTGCGGCGCCATGATTTGGCAAACGTCCAGAACCTGGCGTCAGAGCTGGAGATGCAAGGGAAGGCCTGTGTGCAACTTGACAGTGCACGCTACACAGAGCAGATTTACAAATGTCTGTCAGAGTTTGACAAACGCTTTCAAGACTTTTCTTTGCTCGAGCCAGTCGCTACATTCCATGTGCTATCCTTTTCGGAAGATGCTGATGTTGATTAACTCGCATCAAAAATTTCAACACTGTTTCACCTGAACTATTCTGGAGTGGAAGATGAGATTTTGACATTACAAGCAGACATTCAGCTGAAGTCCAGAGCTCATGGAGAGTTCTGGAACTTACTCACAGAGGAAAAGTACCCCAAACATCAAGGAAATGTGCTACCTCCTTGACTGCTTTATTCGGCTCCACTTATTTATGTGAGTCAGCCTTTTCCCACATGAAGATCATTGAGTCCAAGTACCGTTCCACCATAACTGATGATCATTCGGAGGTGTGCTTGAGGCTGGCTGTCAGCAAATACTGTCCGGACTATGCATCCCTGGCTGATTCCATTCAGTGCAAGTCATCAGAATAAGATAATGACAGATAATGACAATATGGGCTCATGCTGTTATGCAAGGGACATCAACATACATTCTCAATATATTCATAAATAAATATGTTTAGCATTTTTGTAGTGTGACTCCTGCTCCTCCCAGGCCTGCATCCTGACCCTTTGTTTCCTTTACGTTTGGCTGTTTACAGTATTTAATAAATTTGTTATGGCTATTAGGGGTTGCATCGACTAATCGACTAGTCGACTAGTCGACTTTAAGAGCTACAGTGACGTTTTGCGTGTGACGTCGACTAGTCAAGGGTTATAGGTCGGCGGTCACGTGATTTTGCCAGTGCAACATGGACGCCTCAGAGAGAACAGCAGGTGAGGAGGCTGGTGGGTCTGTGCAGCGAACTAGCAGCGGTACGTCAAGTGCGTGGAAATATTTCACCAAAGATGAGATGAGTAGCACTGTCACTTGCAAAATATGCAAGTCAACACTTAAATACAACAAAAGTACGAGTAGTAGCCACCAGCACGCCGAGCAAGAGGATTTTTTCTCTGGCTGGAAATACCATCACGCGACAGCGGGCGAGCCTTCATCCTGCCCACGTCGATGCCCTTGTGTTTTTACACGCAAACCAGGATCGAAAAACAGGAGCTGTGCCTGAGCAGGACTTTTGATGGTGATGATGATAGACTTGGACGGTCCATGCCTGCGTTGTTTTCCTCCCTTGTTTACAGTATTTTTATTTGCACTTGATGTGGGGAGAAGTATAGCCTAAATAGTGCCATGTTTAAATTAATGTTTAAAGCTGATTTACAGCTTCTTGTTGATATTCCTGATGTTTATGTGTGATTTCTGACTTCTATACATGCTGTTGTCAATTAATACAGATTGTTGCGAAACATTCCCTCCTCCTGTGATTTTGTTTATGACGGAAAAAATATGAATGATGTCATCAGCGACTAGTCGACGTCGACTCGACTTTCATCACATTAGAGTCGACGTCGACTCGACTTTCATCACATTAGAGTCGACTTTAAAAAATCTGAAGTCATGCAACCCCTAATGGCTATACAAGACTATGTGTGGCCTCCCGCCTTAGATGTCTAAGCCTGCCTTCTGGTCCACAGGCATGGACTGTTTTTTGGCCATTTACAGTATAAAGTCAGGTCTGCGCCTGCTTTGCTGAAAAAAGTGTGGCGCGCATTGTCTATTCAAATGCATTGACAACTCGCTAATGCATTACATATCGAGTTGCCTTGACTAGTAAATGGCATGCAGATACCTTCCTGATGGCCTTTCAGAAGATTTTGTTTCACGCAGAGGGGAAACCCTTTTGACAACTCCCTCGAGCTTGACTGTATGGGGCACTCACTTTCAGAGCAGGAGTGGCAGAGCTATCGTTCAAATGCCTTGATCCAGGCCATGTGGCACCAGATTATAAGGCAGTAATATTAGGCCCCAGCCACACAGGTGAACTTTCTCACACATTCAATTCCTCCATCTTGCATCTCCCACATTTTGTGGAAGCTGGGAACGAGAGATAAAAATCAATTAAAATGCCCCTCCATGTTGCAGTAGGAAAACAACCAACAACGGAGACAGTCCCTACACACCAGTCATGTTGAAAGTAGAAGGTATTCTGAACTCAAAACCTCTCGGATACATCTCCTCTGACCTTGCTGACCCAGACCCTGTCACACCAAATATGTTGCTGATGGGGTGGACCGACTCCTCTCTTCCTCAGGCAGAGAGGAGTGTGAAAGTGAACTCCTTGGCAGGAGGAGATGGCGCCACAGCCAGATCTTAGCAGACCATTTCTGGACAGCCTTTATTCGCCATTACCTTCCGAAACTTCAAATCCGGCAGAAATGGGAAATTGACAAAGGGAACATGAGGTCAGGTCAGGTGGTGATGGTAATTGACCCCCAATATCCTCGAGCATCTTGGCCCATCGGAAGGATAAGCTAAAACCTACCCTGGAAAGGATGGAAGGGTCCGCAGTGCTAAGGTCATCCTTAAAGGCCGAGCATACCTACGCCCTGTTTCAAGATTAATCCCACTACCGGAAATCACAGACGAAGAAACAAAATGAAACGCATTTGCTGCACAAATTCAGGGGCGGCTGTTAGAAACTGCAAGTCTATTCAGCTTCACCTCCCCTCCACAAGGGACACCAGGTGATGAATCAGGGTAATCGATAGCTCCTCCCACTATAAATAGAGGCCTAGTGCGGCCTTCCCCCCTTTGTTCTCACCACATTCTCACCACAACTGAGTGTTTGAAGGTGTTTTCCGTGTGTCTTTTGAATTCCCGTCAATGTAAGTTCCCCTTTACTCATTCAGTGGATTGTTTGTTTAAGAAAGGATTGTGATGTTTTAATGGCTAATCTTTACTTGTTAAATTATGTTATGAAGTGCTACAATGTTGAAGTATTTCATTTGATTTAAAGGCCATATTCATGTTTGTCAAGAGATATTATAATTCATCTTTCTTTCTCTGCCTAGAACCATGGCATTCATCATGGCATTCATCATGGCAACCATCATGACAAACAACTTTGCTTGCAAATAAAGTCAAGTAAATGAATCCTTGGTTCCTTGTGGTTCGTGGCTCCATTAGAACCTACTCTTCACTTGTATGTGTGTGTGTGTGTGTGTGTGTGTGTGTGTGTGTGTGTGTGTGTGTGTGTGTGTGTGTGTGTGTGTGTGTGTGTGTGTGTGTGTGTTTCCCAACAGACAAGGGCTCAAGAGGGTGTAATGGATGATGTTGCGAGAGTACAATACACCAGGCATAGAAACACACACACACACACACACCTCTCAAACTAACTTTGTATCCTGCCGGAATCATTTGCTACGCACACCCATTTAAGAAAGGACTGTGTGTGTGTGTGTGTTTGTAGAACACACACACTCCCTTGAAGGAACTCCCTTACAAACACACAGCCGTATGCACTGCTTGCCTCTCAACAAACCAACAAGCGACATGTGTTCTAGCAGCCGTTCCTCAAGCTAGATACTCACACGGACATAAACACGCACACACATACACACACACCTGTATGCGCACACAAGCACACAGACATATGCTCAAACACACACACAGGGAGAGACGGTGACACAGTGTCTAAGGTCTCAGGTTTTACATCTCTATGCTTTGCTGCAAATAAAGATTTAAAATGGACATTTGCAGACACCCACACATCCTGACCCATGAGGAGCCCGCTGGAAGTCCCTGAACCACAGGTGACCCTCCAGATTACTCCCAACCATGGAGCCCTGCCTGCAATCCAGTGAGGCCTATCGGTTTGTGTGTCTCTCTCTCTCTCTCTGCATCTCCCATTATCTTTTGCTCTATCTCCCTCTCTCAATCTGTCTCTCCAGTTCTGAATATCCCTGTCTCTATTTCCGTCACATTTTCTTTCACCATATTGGCAACTCACTGATTCAGGCCATGATCACTTCATCGTCTTTGTCACCATCTGTTTCAATTGTGGTTTTCCTAAACCATGGAGGAGAGAGTGTGTGGGTGTCTGTGTTCCTAGAGGATGGGCCATGTTGGCTTTCCTGTGACTGAATGTATGATGTATTTTGCAATGCATTGCATATTAGCAGTTTTATGTGTGTAAAGCCCAATAATATATTTGAGCTCTTCCTCAATTGTAGGGTTTGCTCAATATTTGTGGAGATTCAAATCAGCACAATTAATAATAAACACTTCCTCTGCTGCATGCACAGTAAGGTTGTGAAAATAATGACACTAAATAAGCGAGAAACCACAGGAACTATTGCTTGATTACAGTACTATAATAGGCCTACTTTATAAGAATCTGCGGTAGTGATATCTACTAATTATTATCATGAAAGATATTTGATGACAGAAATTATTAATACAGCGCCTTTATTGCACTAGATTACAGGGGTCAGGATTTCTCCTGTGTTGAATCCAAAAATATATCTGATGTGACTGGATGTCACACTTTTGTGTGATGTACAGTTGTAGAGCAAATAGATTTACTGATGAGGCCTTAATCCTTAACTATCCTGAGAGAGAGAGAAAGAGATGAGAGCGTGCAAAAGAGCGAGAGAGTGAGTGTGTGTGTGTGTGTGTGTGTGTGTGTGTGTGTGTGTGTGTGTGTGTGTGTGTGTGTGTGTGTGTGTGTGTGTGTGTGTGTGTGTGTGTGTGTGTGTGTGTGTGTGTTTGTGTGTGTGTGGGGGGGGGAGGTCACCTTGAGCTGCTGTTTAGGGGGGAAGTGACAGTGACACACATCCTTTGACCTTTCACCCATGCTGGAATCATTCCTGGCAGACAGGCATCAACAGGAAACCTGTGGCCTTGACACACACACAAGCGTGCACACACAAACACATGCATGCATGCGCACAAACACGCACCCATCCACACATGGGCCAATTGCTTAAAGGAATAATATCCTTTAAGCAATGTTTTATGTTAATCTGAAATGTGTGTGGTAAGCATCCTAAAATAAATGACTTTACTCACTATGTTAGCCTTTCTGCACATTGCTCTCCTCTTAGTTCTCTGGAACCACTATTCTCACTTGCTTTAACTTTTTACTTTCTTTCATTCCTCCATTTAATTATCTTATTTGTTTTCTTTTCACTGTTATTTGGGTTTTTCTCGCCTTTTATAAATGCACACACATGTAAGCACGCACACACACATACACAAACACACGCACACAATTGCATTGCATTCCTCCTAGTAAAAACACTTCCTGTTTTGATAGAAAGACACCATGATTGATTGTCTGTGTGTGTGTGTGTGTGTGTGTGTGTGTGTGTGTGTGTGTGTGTGTGTGTGTGTGTGTGTGTGTGTGTGTGTGTGTGTGTGTGTGTGTGTGTGTGTGTGTGTGTGTCGGCCTGGGGCAGGGCTTATATCTGTGCTTGACCGATCCATACTTGGTTTATTTTGGGAACCAGCTCATGTAATGAGACACTCCAGCCCATCCTACTCCTCCAAAGATGGAATTGGCTGGGGGGGCGGGGGGGGGGGGGGCTCCGACAGGACTGGTCTGGCCCCCCAGCCCCAACCCCCCACAAAAAAATAGCACTGCCTATTTATAAAACCTTGTCCATAGCAGCAGGAGAAGAGGAGAAAGTTCATGATACTGACGTTGTAGTTCCTTATGTTCATGCTGTCCCTCTATGTCTCTTTCTCTCTCTCTCTCGCTCTTGGATTCGGACCAAAGCAGCCGCTTCCACAGGAAAGGGAGGAAGTGTGAGGAGGCAGATAAGTCGGTTGAGATCTGCAAAGCTTTTGAACCCCACCTGCAGGGATCACCGTAGAGAGAGAGAGACAGAGAGACAAAGTTAAGAGTAACAGGCAGCTCTTCTCATGCTCCTATGGTAGCTTCTGGTCAACCCCTCCACAGGCTACAGTATCCAACAGGATGGCTGTGCTTAATGTCTCTGAAAAGGCTGCTACATGCTGCCCTCTGCAGGGCTTTTGTTTCTACTGCTGTGGAGCCTATCGGGGCCTTTAGAAGATCACAATGTGGGGCTTTCCACCATGTTGACTTGTGGACCAGGCCCCCTTCAGGGGCCTTATTCATATATCTGAGCTCTATATATTGGTTTAATTTGGGGATATTTTGACATTGAGTGTCTATGTGAAGCAGAAACTGCAACAGGATTATATGAATTAACTCTATGAAGTGTCTCTGGCTCTCTCTGTGTATAGTATGTACTATATGTGTGTTATCAGTGTCTCAACAATGCTATTATGTTTCATGATGTCCACCAATGTGTACCAATGTACAGTTTTTGTTTCTGTCATGTTTTATTGTAACATATTGGGGTAGTTAATGATGTTATTCTGTAAACAACAAACCGGTAGGATACCAGAAAATAAAGTGGTTCATTGGGTTCAGATTTTGAA
>OLKM01005406.1:0-17266 GCA_900291075.1 Melanogrammus aeglefinus | reverse complement strand
GCATGCTTGCCTAATAGCAATGTTGTGTGTTAAACGTTATGATTAAAGTGGATATTGCAAGACGTCCTTGATCAAGACTGATTTAAGGTAGGCCGTTTGTTATTAAGTTGCCGTCGCAGCATATTGATTGGTGGGCCATGTGATTTTGTTTGAATAGAACTAGATTTAGTTTCTCATGCCAAAGGATGGGTTTATCGATAGCCTGTATGATGCCGCCCTTAATAGAAGTATTATGAATTATAGTATCAACAATATAGCACTATTGTATTAATGTTCCACATAGGCCCATTTGAGACGTATCGCGCACTAATGTGATGCTTTGGAGTTTACCGGGCGACGGTGAGGTCTGAGGAGCGCAAATAATGCGCCCGAAAAAAACAAACAAAACACATTTACATATTTTTCTCCTCTGGCATATTTTGCGCCCTTCTATATCTCCAACCAAATTTTTGACATTAAAAAAAATAATCTAACATTTAGGGTAATGTAGCCAAATCGAAAAGAGAGGGAGAACCTACCTCTTTGGTTTCGTCAGAAAATGCTAGTACTTATAGACTAGTACTAGCATGTTCTGACGAAAAACAGAACATGCGAAAACAGTTTTTCAGATCAATCAAGAAATGAAGAGGCAAAAGCCCATCCGGGGCGCAATTTAAGAGAGGAGAAGAGAGA
Organism: Melanogrammus aeglefinus; assembly: GCA_900291075.1. NCBI lineage: Eukaryota > Metazoa > Chordata > Actinopteri > Gadiformes > Gadidae > Melanogrammus > Melanogrammus aeglefinus. The sequence continues at coordinate 16,594 of OLKM01005406.1, read as the reverse complement.
AACGTGCAAAGGAGAAGGATAATCTTTAAATCCTGTTCTTTGCTATAAAACAGGCGAGCTACGCCAGTTTAATTAAGTATGATATGATTTAACTATTCATAGCTGATGATGCATCTGGATATAGAGTATGTCAGGCTGTCAAATAGACCAAATGCTCAATAACTAATAATGCATACTTTGTTGTATATTTTTTAGTGCTTTCAAAATTATATGACACCACCAACTGCTGCCTCTGATTGACGGACAGCCAAGCACCTCAACTGCGCCCCCGTCCTCAAGTGAGTGCAATGTGTCAACAGATGTTCCTGATGATCATATGATTTTACTGTAAAAGTGACAATATGTTGTGTCATTTCTAATCCACTCAATATATTTACTATTGTGTTCTCTCTGTATAGACCTACAACACTCGAGGACATCAGACAGCAAGTGCTTTCTGAAAGATGTCACCGATTACCACACTGCCACCTGTGTTGCTTGTTCAGGTGGAGCAATGGTCTCAGGATGTTCTGGATGTAAATATGTAATGTAAAAGTTACAATATGTTGTGTCATGTCTAATCCAGCCAATATATTTGCTCTTGTGTGTTCACTCTATAGGTATAGGCCCAGAACCACTGCAAGGAACTTCAGACCAGCGTGTTGTTTCTCATCCTGATTGCACCACTGATTCCACTGATTCCACAGATTCCACCCATACACCCTTCTCAGGTGTGTGCCTCGTGAATCTAAAGATTGTTAGCTATTTACTAATTGACATTACATTGTAATTACATATCTCATTCTGAAACATTTATTAAATACTGAAATATGTATGTGTATATCTACCCACCACGGCACAACCCCTCCATTCTCATAGAGATCCATTTAAATGCAGAGAGGTTATACAAACAGCTGAATATCTTCTATCAAGAAAGAATGGTTTATAAACTACAACAATTAGGTTTGTGAAGTTATTTTGCATATGAGATGAGAAAGTGTGCTTTTTGTGTGCCACCCAGATGCAGCAAAGACAGACAAGCCATTACCAGCCGATCCTGCTGACTGGCCTGCAGAGAGGACCGGAGCTGATTCGGAGAGGACCGGAGAGGACCGAATCAGCTAAGACCTGATTTTATTTTTCCAAGGAGAGATGATGGGAGAAGTTGCCACCACCAGTACTTCAGCAGGACCTTAATCAACGGAGAAAGAATTAAAAGAAGTTGGTTGACTTATTCAAAAACGAAAAACAGCCTTTTTTGTTTTGGTTGTCAGCTTTTCTCCCCAAAACACATTCTTTTAACACATGGAGGACTGTCTGATTGGAAGAATGCAAGTGCTGCTCTAAACAGTCACGATAATAGTCAGGAACACCTGAACAATTTGGCGTCATGGAAAGAATTGGCAGTTGGATTAAAACAAGGTACAACCATTGACAAAAAAGAGCAGGCCCTCTTAGAGGCAGAGCAGAGTCGGTGGAGAGCAGTACTGACAAGACTGGTTGCAATTGTACAGTCGCTCGCTTGGCGAAATATGTCATTTAGAGGACACTCAGATAAACTCCACTCTCCTTCAAATGGTAACTTTCTGAAAGAGGTTGAGCTTATGGCACTGTTTGACCCAGTGATGAAAGACCACATCCACAAGGTTAAATGTGAAACATCACACCACAGATACTTGGGCAAAACCATCCAGAACGAGTTGATCCAGTGCATCAGTGGAAAAATGCTCTCAACAATGGTGCAGGAAATAAAGAAGTGCAAATACTTTAGCCTCATTTTAGATTGCACCCCGGACGTTAGCCACATTGAACAGCTGTCAGTAGTAATAAGAATTGTGACAGTGGAAGAAGACCCCCGGGTTAAAGAGCACTTTCTGGGATTCCTAGTGGCAGAGGACTCCACGGGAGAAAGTTTGTCTGCCCTGATTTTGAAGAGGCTGGAGGAGTTGGATATTGCCTTTGATGACTGCAGAGGACAGTCCTATGACAATGGGGCAAATATGAAAGGAAAGAACAAGGGAGTACAGGCCAGGCTACTTCAGTTAAACCCAAGAGCTTTGTTCGTGCCTTGTGGGGCACATACACTTAACTTGGTAATTTCTGATGCTGCCAAAAGCTCCAAAGATGCAATATCATTTTTTGGTATTGTGCAGAAGCTATACTGTCTGTTTTCTGCCTCTACACAGAGATGGGCCATCCTCAAACAGAAAGTGAACCTCTCGCTCAAAATGTGGTCAGAAACCAGATGGGAGAGCAGAGTGAAAGCTGTGGAACCTCTGCGATACGAAGCCGCAGCTGTGAGAGAGGCACTGCTTGAGGTGAGAAACCAGGCCAAAGACCCAATGATCAGGATTGAAGCCCAGTCTCTGGCAGAAGAAGTGGGGTCATTCCGCTTTTCACTGTGCACAGTGGTCTGGTATGATGTGCTAAATAAAATTCAGCACGTGAGTAAGCTCTTGCAGTCCCAGACTATGCAAGTGGATGTGGCCGTAAGTCTTCTAAAAAAAACACAACAAGCTCTGGAGTCCTACAGAGCCACAGGCTTTGTGGCTTCACAAACATCAGCCAAGGCCATGTGTGAGGAGATGAATGTGGATGCTGTCCTTGTACAGAAGAGGCTGAAGTCTACAAAGAGGCACTTTTCCTATGAGTCTCCTGATGAGCCATTAAAGGATGCCTTACAAAATCTCGAGGTTACCTTTTTTAACGTGGTGGTGGATGTGGCAGTGTCAGCACACAAGGAGAGGTTTACCACTCTTAAAGAAGTGGAAGGCAAGTTTGGCATTCTGTCAACCTTCCCAGACCTGCCACACCAAGAGCTCATGAAGGCAAGCAGAGGCACTTGCACACACCTTAAAGGCCATGGAGGGAAGTCTGATTTGGATGGGAAGGAGCTGGCCCAGGAGTTGGAAAGTTTACCTGACTTGCCTTCAAAGAACATGTCGACTCTTGAGTTGTTCAAGTTCATCCAAACAAAGCAGCTCACAGAGATATACCCAAACCTTTGTATAGCTCTGCGGATCAGTGCAACCCTTCCTGTCACAGTAGCTTCAGCAGAAAGGAGTTTTTCGAAATTAAAACTTTTGAAGACCTACCTGAGGTCAACGATGGCTCAAGAACGCCTCAGTGGTCTGGCTGTGATCAGCATTAATCATGAAGTTGGTGGTCAGATTCAGTACAATGATGTTATTGATGACTTTGCAGCGAGGAAGGCCAGAAGGACTGCACTGTAACCTTTGAAGTGTGGAGTAAAATGTATATAGTTCTTTAGACAACGTTCATTTGCACTTTTTCTATTTGTCAATTTATTTGTTTATTTTTAATATTCTGATTATTTAACACTCTTAGATTTACATATATTATTGTATTGTTTGTTGTTATTATTATTATTGTTTGTTAACTAAGTTGTTCATTTGTTTTGTGTGCACTTTGCACTTTTGTTCTTGCAATAAATAAAGGTGTAGTACTTTACTGTAGAACTGTTAAGAAAAGGGTCAATGATTTTCTGTTTCAAAAAAAAAAAATCAGTTTCCGTTTGGTGAATTTCGTTTTATTCCATTTCGGCTAATTTTGTTCATGTAGATTGATGGCTTAAAATAAGTGAATAATATGTGCCACAAGTGACTTAGACCTTCTAAGATTGTTGTTTGCCAGCCATCAGCAGGCGATTGGGAAGATGACGTGCAGGTATGTGCAGTGTTGTACAGTCTGCTACTGTCAATGCGTTAAAAAAAAAAAAATATATATATTATATATATATATAGGCTATATATATATATATATATATATATATATATATATATATATATATATATGTGTATATATATATTATTTTTGCGGAGGGGGCGGGGGTTGCCAGGAGTGAAGCTCGCCTAGAGCGCCAAATGTGCTGGGGCCGCCCCTGACTGTTGCTATAGTTAGCTGTGGGGGAAGTGTGTGAACTTTCAGTCTCACCTCTCTGTATTTTTCTGAGAGTTCATTGTATCTACGACTTCACACCCAGGTGTGAACTCGATGGGGGTTGGTAGTTCACACTTACCCTTTTGTTACGGAGTTAAAAAGAATACATGACATCTTTAGAATAGAACAATAAATCTGTAATGAGCATGATAAAAAAAAACAATAATACTGTATATGAATAACAGAAAAACATCTATTTACAAATATATACATTTCCTTTTTGAAAAACTTTCACACCATCCTGTCCTGCCAAGACACACTCCTTTGTAGGGAGTTGAAATAGGTGTAGAAGATCTCCCTCACATTAAAGTCCACATTTTGTGGGTGCAGGTTTATCCGGCGATGCAAGATTCAGAAAAGGACAGAATGCCAAAAGCATTCTCAACCACCATCCTTGCCCTTGAAAGTCTGTAGTTAAATATCTTCTTTTGGTGAGTGAGGTGATGTCCGGGGTATGGTCTCATTAGGTACGGCTTCAGTGGGAAGGCTGCATCACCCACCATGACATGTGGCACATCATCCAAGTGAGCAGCGCCAGGCAGAGAGGTAGCCTACAGGGTGGGACATGAAAGGTTTTGGTCTCCATTCCTCTCCCAAGAGCTGACCCAGCATATACACCGCCATCACTGGTCCTTCCGAAGTCCCCCACTTGAATGAACCTGAACCTGTAGTTCGAGTTCAAGTGCCAAAAGCACTATTGAGAAGTTTTCTTGTAGATGGGAAGCATGTGACCATCCAAGCCCCAGCACTCAGTGCTGGGGCTTGGATGGTCACATGCTTCCCATCTATTGCTCCCAGGCAGTTTGGAAAATTCCACTTCTCCCAGAAGTCTTGAGTCACTTCCTCCCATGTCTCTTGTGTTGGCCTGGGTAGGAACCTCTCCATCATCATTTTTTCGATGGCAGCATACCATGTGGACTGAGTTCCTTACTGTAGTGTGCCCCAGGCGGTAGCTATATGCCAGACTCACTAGTGAATCTCCAGAAGCCATGTACCTGTGAGGGAGGAAGCAAATAAATATAAGTCATATGTGAACATTTTTCATTCACCTGTGTCTCTCCTTTGTTTCAGCTGACACGTGTAAAGCAAGATGGAAAGTTTTAAGGGCCGCATTTGTAAAAAAAACGAAAAAAAAAGGCATTCCAAGTGGATCGGCAGGTGGCACACAGAAGGACTGGAAATATGCGGAGATCGTGTCCTTCGTTTTGCCCCATGTACAACCTGTATAAATTACTTAAACATTAACAAAAATACATTTCATGAAATTTTGCCGATGTAAAACTTTTTTTATTTTATATAGTTCAAGAAGCAACACGACGAGGAAAGGTCGGGTACCCCTCAGTCAGACTGGTCTGAGGATCGGTCCAGCACCCCTGGCATTTCATTGCAACAGCAGTGTACATCTCCGGTCCCATCAACCTCAGCACCGTCTGCCTCTAGGTAGCCCTAGGGACACAATTCCAAGACCGCCAGCGCAGGCCCCCAGGGAAACCAGAAAAGGCCAAAGGCACTGGGGACCGGCTGATGTCTTTGCTGGAGCAGCCGGTGCCAAAACCGCATGTGCCAGATAACGAGCGAGACGAGGCATATTATTTTCGGCTCGTCGAAATCGAGGAAACAACGGAAACACCAGAAACTATGGAATCATTCATCGTCAGTGAAATCAAAACAGCCTGAAAACATTGTATTAATAGTGAAAAATAAAACACACTTCTCTATCCCTCTATTTTCAGCTTCAAATGGCGAGTTTCTCTTCGCGCTCTTCTTATGATTTCACCGACATTAAGCATGGATCGCCCGTGAAAGAAAGCACTGGATGACTTTGTTGCGCTTTTATACGTAAAATACCTTGAAAACTGCAATCAAAAGGCAAGATAAGACCCAGATAAGACCTTCATTGGACACAATGCCAGAGCGAAGAGTGTTGTGGGTTGCCCGACCCTCGGGCTGCCCATAACCAAGCCAGCGGTTGCCAAGAGAAGTAGAAACGCGGGCTCACAAAATATTTTGAAATTTTACATCCGTGGTGAATAGAATAGCTTTAGATAGTGTTCCTGTTGAAAACTGCAGTCAATGGGCATGGTAAGAGCTTCCCTATGCATCCAAGCATCTGAAATTATTTTGTATGAGTGTTTCCGTTGTTCCCTCTGTTTCCTCGATTTCCACTAGCCGTATTATTTTGCCTTGAGCACTGTGCCATTGTTGCACCGCTTGAACAAGGACAGACGGCAACAGGCCAAAATAGACTACACTCAGTGCGTTTACATGACCCTCAAGAAAATCTAATTATTGGGTTAGTCCAACTATGATTGGATTATTAAAATGCATGTATACACCTTAGTCAAACTATATTCGAATCGGTATCCGCGGGTCATTCCGACATACCGCCACTCCGACATTGACGTCTAATTGTCGTAATGGCGGCACTTCCATTGATTGAAAACGTCCCACCACTCCGACAATTTTTGTTTCCATTGTCGGAATGGCGGTACTTTCCTTTTTTGGAAACGTTCCGCCATTCCGACATAAGGTCATTAAATGTGTAGGTTAATAATGATCACCGCCTCCCTGCCTGCCCATCTCTCTCCTCTAACAGCACTTTGACTCTGGTCAACGCCCTTGTCACATTCATCTCGAATCTCGATTATAAAATGCATTATTATTATTATTATTATTATTATTATTATTGGCGCTGTGCTACTTCATTTGCAGCTGTGGTCGAGAGAGCTAGAGAATTAATGGAGAGAGGGACCGCTCCGCCGGTGAAATGGTTACAGTACGTTCAACAGAATCAGTGGTTCTCATGGGGGTCCTGGACCCCTGCATATTTTTGATTTCTCCTGTAGCCTGGCCGGGTCTGGCTCCAAGTTTAATTATAGACAATTTGATCTGCAGACGCACAGTGGCATGCGTAAAACACATATTTTGACTACTTCGTGCTGTTGCTATTTTTTCTAAAGTTACCTTTCGTTTCCTTTTGATTTTTGTGCGTATTATGGAGCCGTCCTGGTCCATATTTGTAAACCTTGTGTGCGTAATGCGTAAAAGTGCATTTAGTGGGACCGAGGGTTTAAACACGCGTCAACGCACGCACGCACGCCACGCACGCACGCACGCACGCACGCACACGCACGCACGCACGCACGCACGCACGCAACGCACGCACGCACGCACGCACGCACCGCACGCACGCACGCACGCACGCACGCACGCACGCACGCACGCACGCACGCACGCACGCGCACGCACGCACGCACGCACGCACGCACGCACGCACGCACGCACGCACGCACGCACGCACGCACGCACGCACGCACGCACGCACGCACGCACGCACGCACGCACGCACGCACGCACGCACGCACGCACGCACGCACGCACACACACACACACACACACACACACACGTCCGGCACGGACAGTGACAGTGCGCTCGCGCACCCACACACACACTCATTCCCACTCGGACTTTCGGGTTCTGTTGATCTGTGTGTAATTGTTTATTATATGCCGCCTGTGATGGGCGTGTTTTGAGTTCAGTGAAATACAGAGACTCAGACTAAGTAGCGACTTTGATTATTGCTTCCCTGGACGCACCAGTAGCGCGAGCCTAGGTCCGCCTGCAGCAGGACTGCGTTGTGCCAGTTCCTCTTATATCCTTATTGCAAGGGAAATTTTTACAAACTGACATCGGAGTGTGTGATTGTAAATGGCGAGACTTTGTGTTTGTGTTTATTTATTAAGCTTCCACTGACTGTATCGCATCCGTACACATGTCTTAAAACATGAAAAAAAGAAAAAAGCCTTGTCGGAATGGCGGGACGAAACTGTCGGAATGGCAGGACGTTTGCATGTCGGAATGGTGGTATGTCTGAATGGTGACATGTCTGAATAGTAGAATGTCGGAATGGCGATATGTCGGAGTGGCAGGATGTCGGAGTGGCAGCATGTAACCATTCGAATCGAATCGAGTTACTCATAATCGAATTAAGACACCTAGATTATTCGATTGGTAGTCGAATTAAGTGTGCATGTATCGGGTCGGATCGCAATCGAATCGGACTATGCGTTCTGCGCATGCTCGACATTTTTCCCGGGGGCCGTGACCCGGAAGTATAAGGAGACGATAGCATAAGGACGAAAAAACAGCATAACGATGGCGGGTTCAAGCTCAAGGAGCAAGGCACACTTTTGGTCTGAGGAGGCTTCATGCTGAACCAGTTGAAGGATATGCAAATTTTGCAGTTTATGGATGGGAGGAAGACCAGAAACGGTGATCTATTTAAAAAGATTGCCAAAAAAATGGAGGAAGCCGGCTTCCCAAGGACCCCGGAGCAGGTGAGAATACGGTGGAAGAACGTGAAGAAGACGTACCTTAGCGCTAAACAAAACAACGGGACGAGTGGTCGTCAGCATGTTTCCTGTCCGTTTTACGACATTTTGGACGAACTCCTTGGGAGCCGACCTCTGTCCCAGGCCGGCCAAAACGGCGTGGATGTTGGTTTCGAGCAATCGGCCACAGGTATGTTGCTATAGCCTTACCCTAAAGTTAACCTAGATGCCACATGCTAGCTGGGCCACTGTGTTTGATAAAGGGGCAAACGTGTTAAATATGTGTTGGAACATGTGTAGTATCCTTCCCCTCACTGGTCAAAAATTAAACCCACGAGGAAACTAATTACAAACAAAACAAAGTGTACGTGGATTGTAAACGTTCCGGTTCCGTACCCCCCCTCTCCCTTATAGAGACTACAATGGCGACACAGGACCCGGAGGAAACAGAGCCCTTGCTGGAATCACTCCAGCTGCCTGAAGTCTCACCTGGGTCCTCCTCATCTAGGTCAGAAAGTTTGGGAACGAGGAGTAGAAGTACTACTCCACTGCCTGTACCTTGTAAGTTCTTCAATATTCTAGCTGCATCAACATATGGGGCTACGTTGTAGCCTACTCTTAATTTCCTAATGAAAGTACTGCTTTCCTTTGTTGGATTCATTGCAAGGCTAGTGTAGCTATAGCTACTTCAAGAATATTCACTCCAAATTAAGATGTTTTTTGCGAGTTGAATGCAGTAGGCGGCCTCATTACCACACGTTAACGTGTAAACAGTAGCCAGAAACCAAAACAGCTTGATGGTGATTTATTGACACAAAGCATCAGAATGCGATGCGTCCACTCATTTCATGTAGCCTTACAAACAGCTGTTTTCAAGATGATTACACTGCTATCACATGCCTGAACTGTAGGGCCACATAACTGACTTTGCACCAATTATCTCTTAAGCGACAAGGACCCAGCAACCAGGCAGGAGGAGATGCCAGTTGTCGGATGTGGATCTGATTGTCCAAAGGATGGACAAGCGTGGACTGAGCGGCTGGAAAGGAGTGAGGAGCGCATGATCAACATCATTGTTGAGAGCAATTCCAACATGGTTGCTGCACTTTTGGAGGGTCTGCAGAGCTTTCGGCCACCCGCACCACCCTCATATCCCCCAAATCATCAGGCACCGTCTCCGGATTATTCAGGTTATGGCTTCGCAGGACCATCCAGCCCTCTCTACCGCCAGTTGTAGGCTCAAGTAGCCCTGCTCAACACCCAGTTACCACTTTACTTTGTTGAACAACTTGTTACCACTTTACTTTGTTGCACTTTGTTAATTTTTTTATATTTGTTTAGTTCAATTGTTACTTTTCTATTCAAGTTCTATAAAAAAATATGCAAACGTTTTACGTGTTAATATTTCTTATAAATAACTCTTAACTGCAGCTTTCATGAGTTTCTTTATTCATGGAATGCAACTAGTGTACAATGTTCTAAGTACCATAACTGTACGATAATTACTACATGTACCATAACAATGTACAACTATATACAAAATACGAAGACATCTAAAAGTATGGGCGGCGCAGGGGGAAGTTTGCACTCAAATACTCAGTAAGTGCCGTTCTGATCCTCTGACCATTCGCATCGTCCGAGGTGTTGAAGGCACGGACACCTGGCTGTGGCATGTCCGATGCAAGTGTAGCAGCTTCCTCCATCCAGATGGGATTCACACTCTCCTTCTCATTCTCACAGAAATTGTGCAATGCACAACAGGTAGCAATCATGTGAGGGGAGAATGTAAAGTGGAAGTCACTGCGCTTCAGCAACACTCTCCAGCGTGACTTCAGTCTCCCAAACGCAATCTCTACTGTGGTCCTTGCAGAGCTCAGATACACGTTGAATGACTCCTGCTGCATCTCCCAACAGAAAGTGGTTGATGGGGACGCCATTGATTTCTCTTGGTTCCTGAGTGTAAAAAGACAATGGTTACTAGTGTTCACCAGTATCTTCACTACTTATAGCCAAGCTAGTAACTTGCTACAATTCTCAGTAGCGTCACTATTGCCTGTATCAAGTAACTTTCAGTAGCTTAACTCCTTTATTGATCAAGTAGCTTGGCCACGCAAGCTACTTTCATGCAGTGTTTTGAACATTAAGGTTTCATACAAAAGGGTTATACCTACATGGGTGTGGAAGACACAGTGACGGGGATAATACTTAATACTATTTTATGCATGCAGTAAGATAACTTGACAATACAGTAGGACTTACTTTTGGTAGCAGATGTGCCTGGCTAAATAACGTTGACTGCCTAAGCACGTTGGCGTCGTGAGCACACCCAGGCATCTTGCAGTTGATGTTCCAGAATCTATACGGAATCATATCAGCAGTTATTAAGCGTTCGCGATGCAAAGACTGTACAGACAACTAAATAAAACGTTTGGCCCAAATTTACCGATACATGTCGTCGACCACGGCTTGGAGGACATACGAGGGCCAGCCTTTGCGGTTTGCAAAGTCTTTGTAGCCATCACTTGGCGGTAAAACTGGAATGTGGCTGCCATCAATGCACCCGATGATTTGGGGGATATTGAACTTCTGTTCAAATCGGCGTGCAATGCCGATGGCTTCTTCTGTCGTGGGCACCTTGATGAAGTTGTGGATGACCGACGACACCATCCCTTTGCAGAACATGTACACAAACTTCTTAACAGTTGATTTGTGGACGCCGAACTGATTGGCCACAACTCTGTATTCGGCGCAACTGGCCAGTTTGTAAAGAACAATCGCAACCCTCATTTCGAGCGGTACAGGTGCACGAACGGTCACGTCCTCATGCTTCATGACTCCTTCCATCATCCCACACAATTTGTTGAAGGACCTGCGGCTCATGCGAAAGTTGTCTTTCCACTCGTCGTCGTCAAATTCCATCAGAACCACTCTCTCCCACCAGTCTTTGCTCCTGACCCGCATCCAGCATGTTCGTCGAGACCTTCTCTGCAGCAGAGAGGCTGCAAAGTTCAACAACAAATTGTTGGTCCGCAAGACACCCTCCTGTAGCATTTGGCGGCGGCGTCTTTCCTCCGAAATCAACAAAAGCAAGAGCGCCACAGTGCATCTATTTTGTAAAATGATCGCGTACATGACATACAAAATGAGGAAGGGTGTCGCTTCGAGTTGCTCTTCGTACGCCATCTTTCTTGAATGCCGCCTGTGTTCTTCTTCTTGTAAGATGTTTCCCGCCTGAGTTTGTTGTTCCTAGGGACGTCAAGAGGTCAACCGGTGGCTCTATTACCACTCCTTGAAATGGGCACAGCGCCACCTATCGTACCGGGTTATGACATGCTTCAGCCAATGAATCGAATTACTCACCGCAATGTATACTCGGACAATTGCAGTTGTCCCAAGAGGAGCAATAGTCGAACTATGGCCCTAGCTGTGCATGTAAACGTACTGACTGTTGCATTCCCCCACTCCCCCCCCACAAACAGGGTCGTTCACACAAATGCTGAGTCCTAACTGGGAAGACCCCAACGCCATGGGGCCATACTACACTTATTACAAAAGTTGCTTGTTGGCCTGTTTTTTTTACATTTATTTACTATTTAAGTTTTTATTCTTGTTTTTGAAAATCTTTTTCACTATTGTTAGTTTAATTGTGTAACAGTCACTTATTTATTTTATTACGTTTTATATGTTGAAATTGAAAAAGTATTTAAAATTGTTTCTCCAGCTTGTGGTCTATGATTTAATTTTGTTGGTGGTTTACCTTAGTGCCACAGCCAGTCTCTGCTTAGGTTCTATGGCAGATCTGTAGTTTGTGGTTTGCCTGGTCACTTCAGGGCCGAAGAGGGATAGAAGTTTGTCCATTTGCTCTGCACTCATTCTGAAATACTGATGGTGGCGTTGACTGTCCAGTATCTAACACTCGTGGAGAGAAAATACCGTAGGTTTACTTCGAGCCCCGGGGCCTTAGGCCCGAGGCTCCCTGCGGGTCCGCCTATGATAGACCATTTACACACTTCCGCATTTTTCGAACGGAAATACGTCATTGTAGCGTAATAGAACTTCCTGTTATGGTAGCGTGTGTGCTGAGCTATGTACAGAATGCAAATGATTACATTTAATCTAAGTTCAATGTTAATTTATTATATCTGTGTGACAAGTACTCCATGTCCGCGAGCAATTTAATTCAACCTGGACTTGAGATTTTACTGGGACAGAGCAGTTCAGTCTATCCCCTGCTAAGGTAAAACAAAATCTGTTCTGGACGTCTGGTCACCCTATTTTCAGTAAAGAAATAGTAAGTGAAGAAAGTGCCGCAACCGCAGCGAGAAGAGAGATCGAACAAGAACGGGCAACTTTGAACTTTTGCCAACCGGCATTCTGTCTATAGTCAAACATCCAGTTTGTGAGGCTCCTCGCTCTTCCTCATTGACCTGAAGCATCTACCTCTCACTACAACCTGTCCCTGGAGTATATTTGATACTATAACCGCATGAAACAAGAAAACATGAAGTGTTATCTCACATAGAAATACACAACTTCACTTTGTAACGTTAAGTCACAACACAGTGTCAGTAACATTTCACATTTACCTAGTAGCTGCTACAGCTTCACCAAATTACTGGTTGTTATCTCATGTCATCTCACTTAACACATACACACAACATCTTCAATGCGATGTTGTTTAATACTCTATATTACAAATTCACAACACCTAAGATTACTTACTGTACAGATGACGTTAACAGAGTTATAACCGGTTATATGGCTAATGCTATAGCAATGGTCTTCTTTACTTACCTTGGTAATTGTGGATAAATTATTTGTGGAAGAATTTATATCGACCCTTATCCAGTTTGTTGCCTTTAGAGGACGAATTTATCTCCACACTCTTCACCACATCGGCGCTGGTGAAACTTTGGTAGACAAGTCAGGCTTGTCGCAAAAAACTCTAACGTTACCGTTAGCTGCCATTTTCTCCATCAACAAAGCATACAACGGAACTGGGTTTCAGGTTTAGATCCACAGGAAAGAGAGAAAATGAATGAAAGGTAGGGGTGTTTTGGGGTGGAAGACGAACAGCCTGGAACACAACAGAAATTGCGACTGCAATTTTCCGTATCTGCCGCCAACCCGCCACGATGACAGGAAGTTCTACTACGCTACAATGACGTAATTCCGTTTTTTGTGTAAATGGTCTATTCTCTGACCTCAATCTGACTCCCACTCTGGTTAGTCAATGGTGGGTAGAGTAGCTAAAAAATGCAATCAAGTAAAAGTACTGTTACTTTAAGATTAGAATTACTCAAGTAGAAGTAAAAGTACTCGTAAAAATAATTACTCAAGTAAGAGTAAAAAAGTATGCAGTGAAAAGACTACTCAAGTACTCAAGAGTACTGAGTTTCTCAGATTTACTTGTTAAATAAACAGAGCAACACAAACGGTACAAAATAGAAACCAACAAAATAAAAAACAGCAATGTTCAAATAAAGATCCTTTTAAATAAAATAAATAAGGTCTTTAACAATAAAATGTATAACCCTTGAACTAAAAAAATAATAAATTAAATCTTTGCAAAATTAAATACACCAACCTTTAAATAAAATTATGATAAATTAGGTTTATCCAAAATCATATTAATTAAAACCAATACACATTGTAAACTATATAACTAATAATAATAACCTTTGAAATTATTTTGTCCATAAACAATTAAACCAATTCCTTGAGATTGTCTGATTGTGAGTTTGTGTCTGTGTGATTGTCAGTGTGTGTGAGTTTATGTCTGTGTGATTGTGTGTGTAAGTTTGTGTCTGTGAGTAAGTTTGTGGGAGTTTGTGTCTGTGTGAATGTGTGTGTTTGTTAGTGTGCGAAAAGTTGTGATTGTCTCTTACAGTTTTGAGAGTGTGCTTGTTAAGTCTGTTTGAGTGTGACAGTGAGTGTGTGATTATAGGTTTGTGTGAGAGCTTGCTAGTTAGTTTTTGCATCTTCCTTCCCAAAGAATCACCCTGTGACTGTTGCTTCAACAGCAGTTGGGTCTCAAGATTCTTTGCAGTTAATTTGTGATCTTTTACTTGTGGACAGGAGCCCTGCATGGCTAAAGATGCATTAAAACACCTATAACTGTTAACTATATAATAACTAATAATAATAACTGTTGCAATTATTTTGCCACATGATGCACATTTTTAACAACCAATTCCTTGAGCTTGTCTGATTGTGTGTGTGAGTTTGTGTATTAACACATGACAACAAAATATAATATATTGAAATGCTATGGGGCATGCAGTGCTAATTAAGGGATAATGTATAGAACGCCGGTCATTATCGGGTAAATAAGCCCAGGTCAGCAGAGAAATAGTCTGCCAAAGATGTGGACGTCGCTTAGCAACCGAGTACGCTGGTTGCTAAGCGACTTCGACGCCTTTGGCAGACTATTTCTCTGCTGATCAAAGTAATTTACGTCGCCGTACATTATCGAAAATAAGCCCTTTCAGGGCGAACCGGACACCTCCACTTCGCGTCGGTGTCCGGTTCGCCCTGTCGGGGCTTATTTCCCGATAATGATTGGCCTTCTATACATATGATATCCCTTACTTAATTACTTACTCAAGTCAAACATACTTTGTATGTGAGGCCAAGCCAGGGGTGTGGTTGTTCATCCTCAGAATCTGCGGTTTCATCCATTTTCTCGAATCACTTCTCGACTAAAATGTTTAAAAAATGCGCAACACTGTTGAGCCCTATGACCAGCCTTGTCATGTGACTCAAGTGGCTGCATTTGATTTGCAAGATAATTTGGTCATGTTTTTATTGGTTAAAATATTGACGTGATAGAAATAGATCTCGCTTGTAATAAAAGAAAAGATCAACAAAAAAAAATTAACGACCGTCACGTACAGTGGGGATTTTGGTTTGGAAACTCTGGTGGGGCCCATGCAGGAAAACGCAATCCAGAAATACCACATATTACTACCATCACAGCAAAAACAAAGTAGCAAGTGACAGAGGGGACCAAAATTGCAGCTGAATAATGCCATCACTCAAACGCGAATCTGACGACATATATTAGGCTATTATAGCAATAGCACCACCAAATGGCAGCATTCAAGATCTCACAATATCAAAACTCAAGAAACATGGCAACAATAAAAACACAATCTCACATGAGACAGATACTCAACACGATTCATCATTTCATGAATGAAACGTCCATTTGTTGTTATTTACTGTAACTGTAACAGTAACTACGTTAGCTAGCTAGCAAGATCTGATCGGCTCCCGCCCTAAACCCCCGCCCCTTCTACAAATCAGCCAATGAGAAGAGCTTTGGGGCCCTAAACTTCTGGCCCCACAGCCGAAACAGAAGCGGGCGCTGCGCACGCGCTTGCTCGCGCAACAGCTCCACAGTTTTCTACACTGCAGCAGATGGGGCCATCTCGGCTGGGCCCCACCGAGCGGAACAGACGAGACAGAGCAACAAACTATTTCACACACAACTACTACACTACAAAAAGTAAGACAATTGTGTTCATCAAATTAAAACTGCGGACATGTAATTAATTATTTACAATTAGTGTATTATTAACTTATGCTCAATGACATTTTTGAAAAAAAAAAGAAAAGTACAATCGTGCCCTGCACGGCAGTGCGCTCTGGTGGGGCCGTGCCCCACTGGCCCCTCATGCAAAGACGCCACTGGTCACGTAGCCAAATGGAACGGCGTAAAAGTACCGTTCTTTCTTCAAATATATACTCAAATAAAAGTAAAAGTATCTTGCAATAAAACTACTCCGAAAATTACAATTTATCCAAAAAGTTACTCAAGTATTTGTAACGGAGTAAATGTAGCGCGTTCCTACCCACCTCTGTGGTTAGTATCAAGTAGGCGTGGCCTGTGTGACGTTTAGCTCCGCCCTCCTCATCTGTCTAGAGGTGCTGCCATCTGTGGCTGGAGTAGTTATTGCAGCTTGTGCTAGATCCTGCTTCCTAGTGGCTATGTGAGGAGGGTATTGCAGCTTGTGTAAGATCCTGCTTCCTAGTGGCTATGTGAGGGTAATGCAGCTTGTGTTTGATCCTGCTTCCTAGTGGCTATGTGGGGGGTAGCTTATGTGTTCGATCCTGCTTCCTAGTGGCTATGCGGGGGCAGTTTACGTGCTAAGTTACATAACAGACTAGTCCAACCCTTTACCAAATAAAGTCAGTTAAAGCGATCCTGACTCGGCAGACTTTTTCCAAAAAGAACACAGCATAACTGTTAAGTTAACGTTATATGGTTTGGCAGTGGCCTATTATGAGTTACGGTTTTGAAAAAAAAATACTGTTTTTG
>OLKM01005405.1:0-17283 GCA_900291075.1 Melanogrammus aeglefinus | reverse complement strand
AAATTGTAATGTTTGTTTATGCTACGTTTTATAGCGCACTTTATTTTTTTCATGTAGGGCTATACAGCGAGTTTGAGCGTTTATGAAAGGCACTCGATAATTGAAAACGTTATTAATTATTTCTTATTGAATATCATAAGTTATTAACCGGCTCAGCCGATTCTGGCATAAACATCGCCACAGGAGGTCCCCCATCAGCACTAAGACGCATTCTTTCCTTGCGCTGCGCTGTGCGCCGTAGTTGTAGCATGCTCAGTCTTCACTCTGCGCGAGATAGATTCTGAAGCCCTATTAACCTTATCTCCGCACTGCCTCGCCTCACCAAATCTTTTCAAAGTTGATCACACCAAGCCGGTCGGAAACCGCTCACGACGTGGCCATGAGTGTTTTCAGTATTGCAAGACATGCACATCTTTGTTGGATCAATAATGCGCCTGCAGAGTCTAGATAGACAAATTGTTAATTCATCATACTCTAGTCTGCCGTCATCGTGTGAGGGCACTTAGTTGTAGCTTCAGAAGCACAAGTACTAGATAGAGAAAGACCGAGTGATTCTGTTGGGTATCTTCAGAGTGGGGAGTCACTCATGTGCAAGTTCACAAGCAAGTCTTCAAGTCATTAACTTTTACAAGTCTCAAGGCAAGTCCATCACTGTGGTGAGAATCAAGCAAGTCAAAGTAAAGTCTTTGGTCAGTCTTCAAGAAGCAACGATCTGAGCTAATCAAGTCATTAATCGTAAATACCGAATGAATCATATACCAGTTTCTCAAAGAGTGTTAAAAAAATCTCGGTAAAGAGTGCTTTCCATAAGTTGATATTTTGTGTACAAATCGAATAACAATAGCATGTCTTAAACGTAAACAATAAACTCAACAACTATTAGACAGAAACCTCTCCTAAAACTAATTAATGATGAAATTAGTATAGATTTATATCTTCATTACCATCAACTAAGAACAGATTCAAAATAGGAACTCTGAGGTGTGCTGATTACAGACCTATGTGTAACGTCAATTTCAGCTCATCTCGCAGTCACTTAGCTTACCTTTTTTGTGGTTTTGTCGTAGGATGAAGCTAGAATTTTGCGGCAGACCTTGGCTACCGCTGTCTACTTTTCTTCATACTATATGAAATGTTAATGCTACTGAAGACACCCATAATCTTGAAATTAATTTACGAGCTCTTGCTCGCCTCCTCCGTCTGCATGGAGCCTGCATCTTAATGACCTGCCACGCTACGGTAGCCTCTTTTGTCTGTGCAAGTCAGCACAAATTACCACCCAGAACTGTGTGACATTTATTGCCTATTCTGTGAATCACCCCATTCATGTTCCAATAATTATACTTAAAGAATGTTAGGTATATATGTTAAATTAAGGGATGCACCGAAATGAAATTCTTGGCCATATGTCGGCCCGAACCGAAAATTCGGTGCATCCCTCTGAATAATATTCCCATTCCCATCTCCGTTTAGGAAGGGCCTCCGTAATGCAAACGCTCTCTGTCAGCTGATTTCTTTTTAACCTTTGCAGTGAAGCAGGCAGCTCCCGTAGACTGGAGGACCGAGAAGGGATTGGATGACTATTGTCAGAGTCCTATCAGGTGATTGGAGATATATTCATCAAGGCTTTATAGAGTAGCAGTGTGATTAGGCACACTTAAAGTCTAGATCTGATAGTATTGTAGGCCAAGTTGCAGGAGAGGCGAGGAACTATGGTTTGATACTATTAAACCTTCTCGCTGTCTCGTCACAGTCGTAGCCTGACTGATTACATTTTCTCGTACATAAAGCGGTGTAGGATTTTTGTGTAGAGTTCCTGGAATGCACGACCTGTGTAATCTCCCGTAGAACAGTGCATGCCAATAAATCCATCTTGCACAACAACAAATGCATTAAATCAGGTTCTCTGCGTCCATGCATGATACCATTCTGGTGTGTGCTGATGTCTTAGCGACTTGTATCTACAGCGATTGGAAGAAAAGGCAATTCGAGTTGTAATTTCTCACATGTGGTTCAAAGCACAGTTGAGGGTCGAACGGACTAACCAAGATTTTTTGACAGACGCACTCTGTGGGATGGCAAGGCCATACCAACCACAGTGAACCGACATCAAGTCAGTTCCTCTACTGAGTTACCCCAGCTATCGAGCCGAAATTTTCACGCGTGCTACGTGTGTCTTCACGGTGTGAGTGTAGGCGTTTGACACCAGCCCTTCCACCGCAGCCAGAACTGACTGAAACCCTTCTGAATTCCCGGCCGAGTTCCCGGAATCTACAGGAATGAAGAGCTGGGTGTCATCCGGCGTAGCAGTGGAAACTAATTCCGAAGCGCGGTATAACAGTCACCTCAAGGAGCAACGTTCAGAGTAGATCACAAAAAGTCATAAGTCTGTACTCTCATAGATGGACCCTGTTCTGGCTACATACCACTAATAGCGTAATTTGCAATGCTTTGATTCTGAACCCTCCGAAGCACACAATTGGGCGTACGTTATTTGTGAGGCTAGGATTGAAAGCCAACAAGACTGTACCCCGAACCCAACATAGCTGCCCTCAAGCACGGTGAAGAAGAGTGCTGTGATCGATCGTATCGAACGCACGCTTAAGATCCAGCAGCACAAGCATTAAGCTTGATTTTTTATCGCAAGCCAGAAGAAGTCCATTTACAACTCTTTGTACAGCAGTTCAGTTGAGTGGAAAATCCTGACCCCGACTGGAAGATTCAAACAGATGTGTTTCTCGTCAGATAACGACATTTGCTGTGCTACAATCTTTCCTGTCGCGTTGGACAGGAAGGGTAGGTTCGAATATAGCCGATAGTTTTCTGACTAGTTCAGGATCTAGCCAGGTGTTTTTTTGAGTCAGCTGGTTTTATCACCGCAGCCTTGAAATTAGAAGGATACAATATACTTGTGAAAAGCCGAAGATTCCATAAAGCAGAGGATTGCAGCCCCACTGTGGAAGAAGTCCTTAAGAACCTTGGAAGGGAGACGATCCAAATCATACAAGTTGTTGCTTCGATGGCTCGTTTATACCACCTTCAAGTTCCACCGAGGGAATTGCTTGAACTCCAAGAGAGTTGCGTCCAGATTCCCCATCTCCTACTAGCAGGACCCCATGCCCTGCCCCACAGGATGTATAGGACAGGCCGCACGGCAGCATCAATATCCTCTCTGATTGATTGAATCTTTTTCTCAAAGAAATCCATGAATCACCCTGCCACATCGAGGAGCCTGTGTCTGAGTCCTGTTCTAGAGGTAGGGCGCTGTCACCGTGTCCAACAGAAGACATGGGATTGTTCTATTCAGTTTGAGGGACACTGGAAAAGTAGGCGTTCCTGCAATTGTGCAGGCACCACTTATATAAGAGACATACTGTTGTGCCATCAAAAGACCTCAAGTTAAGGTCCAGCCGCCATTTTCGTTCAAGGATCCTGGCAGCTTCTTGTTTCATAGAGTGCGCGATTCTATATACTATCACCAGAGGAGCTGGTTTCTCACAATGTCTCGTCTCTTTTAATTACGAGCGCGAGCAACTATATCGATGGCAGCAGACAAGGCAATGTTGAGGTCAACAGTAAGAGCACTCCACAGAAACCACTATAGTACAAAGAGGTGCAAAGAGGGGTGGACTGGGGCCAAAATTCACCCTGGCATTTCTCTGTCCAGAACAGCCCACGGTACATATCACAGACACTACATAATAGAAATCCACAAATCTTGCCAGCACTCTCTCATTGCATACTACAAAGGAGTCCATATTCCTTGATAGCTAGTTTAGCAAATAAAGCACCCAACTATACAGAACATACAGCTGCATACATGTCAATCATATCTATCATTCTATATAAAGTGTCTAAACCACACACAGAATTATGTCATGTGTCAGAGTGGCGGCTGAAAGTGAGCAAAGTCTCTCGAACATGGATGGAGGGGGAAGCCAACTCCTCGGCTCTCACATGTCAGTGTTCAACTGAGAGTGAATGGATACATTATTTAACGTCTCTAATTCAACACCAAATGTAGATATGATGTCATAAAACATAAAAAATGGATAAACTCACCAACTAGAGAGACTCCCCAACAGCCAAACTGTGTTGCAGTGAATGCAGAGTGTGAGTCAGAGAGAGCAGCACAGTCCTCGAACATGGACGAGGGAGACATACAACTCCTCAGGCTCTCATGTTCAAGTGTCAACCTGAGAGGGACATGGATACTATTATTAATTCTGGAAAAATAAATGAAAATGTGTTCTTGTCCTTGCACCTAAGAGTGGGAACGTTTTGGATGTGCGTTTCTCTTTAATACTTTTTTTTTAAAATATTATAGATTATGAAACGTATGAATTTATATAACATTCAAATACAATGATCCAACTTACAAGATTCTAACAGTGGTCTCAAAGGTAGAGAGAACAGGTTCAACATATAGAAACGAGAGGGAAGACGACTCCTCAATATATCAGAACCAACCTGTAATGAGAGAATAAATTGATAATTTTAGTGTAACATGATAAGCACAATAAAACTTCTAAAAGCATCTTAAATGATGAAAATAATTAATTACTACATCCCATAATGTGTGATGTGGTGATGATAACAAATATAGTAAATATTTCTCGCCTTTCAGTTGGAGCAGCTTTTTTAAGCAGCTCAGTCTTCTCTGCAAGTCCTGTCTAATCACAGAGTCAGAGTCAAGGCCCTGAGAATGTCTTTCTCTGTGGGCCATCATAACATAAATGCCTCCAATTTATCAGATGAAGGGTTCTTCTGGATCTGTTTTTAATAAACTTTCAAAATTGAAAGTGCGCTCACAAGCCACCTGCATGAGGGAAATGTAAGCAGTGTTTAATAAAGCAAGGCCTTGGACAGGGTATGCATCTGTTGAGCATGTTGAAACGGCGAAGTATCTGGTAGCAGCACAGAAGGGCATTCTTTTGCAGGAGCAACAGCTTTTATGTGAGTTTATCTCAACCTCTGTGTTGTCCTACTCACCATCCTGATCCATCTTCTACTGTTCTATGCCCTGTACTCTGCCAATTGGGGATGCCTTCAGCCTGTTCCACTGGAGTGCAAAGCTTACTTCAACTCCGGCTTGCATATTTTCCTTGGTGCCCTGCTGTCAAATCCTTGCATGCACACTTGCTTAAGTCTTGAAGGGCAGACTGGGAAGAGCACTCTGGTGCAGAGTTGGAGGGAGTTTCTTGGATCCAGACATGCCAAAGTCAGCATATGAGACTTGCTCCGTGTGTTAAAAAGCGCCTATGAATGGCTTCAATTGCCTTGAGTCCATGATCGGTTATGCACATTCACTCATAGCATTATTTTCTGCATCATCCAGGTCTCATATCCTGAGCCATCTCTCCAGGCAAGACTTCTTCTTCTCCTCCTTCCTCTTTGGTGGCAGTGTGGCCTCCACTTCAATGTTGTGTCATCTCTCTCTTTGGATTTCTGTTTTGTCCTTTTAGAACAAACATGTGTTTTGTCTGCTGCTTTTTTTTACAGATTGAAATCTCTTCCCAAGCTTTTCAGCGTATCCTGTGTCGATGCCACCATTCTGTGAGCAGAGAGGATGTCCAATCCTGCCGTCTGAAGGCATTTAGAACAATGAAGAGGTATGTTCCTAAATATCATGCGGAGGGAAGATTTGAGCCGTCATAGAATCGTCTCATGCTTGAGCAATGACTCTGCATATCCTCTGGCAATGACACGGACACATGGTTTCACTGGTTGCCTGTTTCTGTATAGCTGAATAATGTCAACAGCACATCAACGTACAGACTCATTCTTCAGGGCTTTCCAAAGGGAGCCAACACCTTCTTTCAGGGCCTCATTACTTTGGACCCAGCGGCGTGTCTCGCCAATAGGAGCAGCAGGCGGTCTACGTCTTTTGTTTCGGCCTGACTCTTCCACACACTTCATTCTTTTGATATGACTCTTGATGAATACCGCAAATGCCATTGAGGAGCGCAAACAGGGACCCCACTCTCTTAATAACAATCTGGGGTTGTGTTTGCAAGCACCAGATTTTAGTAACGTGTGCCGTAGCACCCATACATGCACCTGGGTTTGGAGATTGTGCAGACAA
This sequence comes from Melanogrammus aeglefinus, assembly GCA_900291075.1. NCBI lineage: Eukaryota > Metazoa > Chordata > Actinopteri > Gadiformes > Gadidae > Melanogrammus > Melanogrammus aeglefinus. The sequence continues at coordinate 11,198 of OLKM01005405.1, read as the reverse complement.
CAGTGAGGAGATCCTTTATATTTGCTTGCATGTGTGTTGATGCCCCATCAGTCGCATTTCCAATGCACATGGTCTTGCTGAGGCCCATTTTGTCCAGAACTTCTGACAGCATCTCGACAAAGGCCTGTCCAGTGGATGAATTTGCACTTCAGCACTGCAACAAGCCTCTTCATGAACAACATCAGCAACATACCTCATATTATAGAGCATGATCCTGAGAGGTGATGTCCTGCGTTGTGTCCTGTTGAGGACTGACAACATTCCTGCTTTCTTTGATATCACGGGAGATTTTTCTTGAATCAGATGGGTGAATTGCATCTATCACCTGAGTTGACTGTGGTTTTGGAGAGTAAAGTTTACAAGGAAGCCTCTGCCTCTTTGTGCCACCAGACCAAATGCAACTTTTTGCTGTTTCTCAATGCAGCTGTCCAGGTGCTCTTTTAAAAGCAGAAATCATACTTCCCCAGTAGAAAGTATGAGCGCTCCAAGAAAAATTACCATGATCACTGTGTGGTCTTCCAGGGTATATGCTGCCTCATTTTCTGACCTCCTGTATGCAAGCCCCCTCTTCCCGAGAACCTTGATGACATCTATGATGCGCTCCAATACCTGCCTTCTCTTTCTTACCTGCTCTCTGTGCGCCGACATCTGACTGCCGCCAAACACACTGCTGATATCAGCACTGGCAGATTTCAAGAGGTAAGCTTCAGCAGTTTCTGTGTGCGCTGCTTCTCTCATGCTCCTCTGTGCGCTGGTGTATATGCCTCCAATCTGACATTCCACTGATGAACAGACTGCTATCAGTTCTCTTACCGAATGCCATGCAGATGAAACAATACATTATTTGACACTCTGGACAGTACGTCGGCCACTATCTACTGGTGGTGCCGTCACTGCTACAGAACACTTTCTGCACCACTGGATTGTCACTTTTTTGTTGAGGATGGAAATTTAAAAATGACTGGAGATCTTTCTGATTAGGTTGTGAAAAGAAATCCGTTATTTGACTGGCACACTCCTCACTCCCTACAGCTTCTCTCTCAGGCGATCCTGACTTTGTGCTGACACACTCCTCACTCTCTACAGGTGGTCTTTGGGCTGCCTGCATTGGTCTGGCTCTCTCCCTGAACTGACCAGCTGGTCGGATAACCACACTTCTCCATATGCCGCTCTCTAGCTACCGTCAGGACCACTAAGACCCCCCACGGGCTGCCCCTATGTGCATGTATGTGGCATCCCCATAACTCCTGACAATTCTACAATAACTGTCTTAATTCCTTTCATTCTGCATGTACATATTCAGCCACAGCATAACTTAAAATAAATCAATAAGCAAAACCTCTAATAAAATAAACAGGGGGTGTAGATGTTTCCCGGCGCTGAACAATGAACCTTTTCTAATGATGCCCAATACTATAGCCTAACTTAACCAGAGTCCCACATGTTTTCTTTGCGTAATGGATGTGGAGAACTGTTCAATACCATGCTTAAATAGTCTGATTATTTCCTTGTGGTGTGTGTAAAAGGATTTTGGAGCTAATAGAATCGCGTGTGACATAAACGTAGATGGTGCAGTGACTTAGGTTTACATTTACATTTACATTTAGCAGACGCTTTTATCCAAAGCGACTTACAATAAGTACATTTGTCATAAGAAGTGCAACAATATATCGCTATCGGTACAGTAAGGATGTTCATAGAACCAAGTGCAAGTACAACAATCACTAGGCTAACCAATTCCCCGTGTTACAGCAATGATAGCAGCTACTGCAGTTGCTACACAGTTACTATAATGAAGAGATATAGGCTACATCGTGAGGGTATTAAACTTGTTGTGGAGATAGTGCGGGATGCAATAACATCCCAGACTAACAGGAATAATCCGATTAGTCCCGAAATAAAATGTTTGGGTCACAACACTACGTTTATTTAGCACACAGGGAAAATGCAACTTTTGCAATGCCGACGATTTAAGGATATCGCAACGCAGCTTGTGCCTGTAAATACAAAACTATTAACGTGCTCTCTAGACCACATATCATCCAACAGTTTATCCGGTTTCATTCAACAATTACACAGGATCAAAGCCAACTTCATGGCAATTCCAGGTATGCCCGGTGTGGTCGGTGCTATTGATGGGACGCACATAAAAATAATTGCGCCATCAAAAGATGAGGACGTGTTCTTCAATAGGAAGGAAGTGCATTCCATCAACCAGGTTGTTTTTGATGCAAATTTTAACAGACTGGATGTTGTTGCAAAGTGGCCTGGAGCTACCAGGGATTAAAATTAACGACGTCCCGTCGTCCCGGGGACGTAATTAATTGTCATCGGGAGGATTTTTATTCTCTCTCGGGTCGACCGCGGGACGAAGAGAATTTTCACTGACTTCGTTTTCTTGTTTTACGTTTTTTAACACTTTCTGCGAACCAGAACGTGTTTGCGTTCGGTGGAAAGTGATAAGGTTCGATTGGCTGGCGCGCTCGCGTTAGCGTTGTTCAGTGAGACGGAGGGGGTAGATCCCCGTTCCGTCATGGCGCGGGCTTTCTGGTTCAATGGATAAAGGCGGGGCTGCGCACGGAGTCTGGCCGTCTTTAGAACAATATGCATACTCCCGAATGTTTTTATGAATGACACCCGCCTGCAAGAATGAGTTCACGTCTGAATGTAGGCTACAAGCACGGTCAACTATTTACAAGTGCAAAAACGCAACATAGGCCTATTCTTTATTTTGCTGACCACTTTTTTTTATCCCGACAAAAGCCTCGTAAGGATAGTTCCTCTGATCGCACCATCTTTCAACATCTTTGTTTAATGCGACTGCATCACCTTCTCTTACATGATCAGCAGCTCGCGGATTTCTTTCTTTTCAGTTTGAACTGCTCATGATGATATGCTGCGTTGTCTCTTTTGAGACAGCGCAACAACACCCCCCCCCCCCCCCCCCGCAAATAAATAAATAAAAATAAAACTCCAATGTGTGTAGGGTCCGGGGGGTAAATTGTATAATATATATATATACCCTTTATAATGTTTTGTGTTTTCATTATATTATCAGGAAGTAACAACTGAAACTGTAAAAAAGATTTATGGGAAATTCGGGACGATTCGGGACGGTTCAAAATGTTTTTCGGGACGGTTCCGGGACGGTGGTGAAACAAAGTTAATTTTAATCCCTGGGAGCTACCCATGATTCGTGCATTTTAATGGAGAGCGGTCTGAGGCAGCGTTTTTGAGAGGCACCATGTACCAGTTGGGTGTCACTTGCTGGGTGACAGTGGCTATCCCTGCAAGACGAGGCTCTTGAAACCCTACCTCAATCCACAACCGGGAGCACAGTTAATGTATGGACATTAACTGGATGTCCATACATCAGTCCATACTTATTTTGGAGCACCTGGTACTCTGCCAATGCTACCGCGACAACAGCTTACCGGGTGGCCGCCGAGTACCAGTGTTGAGTGTTGCAGAGTACCAGGCGCTCCAAAATAAGTAGGCTGTATAGGCCATAGGCAGAGATACGGACGCAGTAAGGTATTGCAGTAATACGAGTGATTGAAATTACCATTTAAACCACCAAAGCGGTCCAAGCACAATGAAAACAGTTCATACTTCCAACCCGGTCTCACGAAAATACGTGACACTGTCACGTTATTTTAATCTATTGTTCGTGATCAGGGACACGTATTTTCAAAATTTTCGTGTCAAAAAGCACAATTTGCAAACTCATGGCAACGTCCGCTTGGACACTGGACTTGCGAGGCATTGTCTGTGATAACTAACAATATGACAGCTTTTGGCCACCCGTTTCTACTTAAAATTGTCTGTGATAACTAACAATATGACAGCTTTTGGCCACCCGTTTCTACTTTCGCCTTTGATTCTGAGAAATTGTAACAATTGACGTGTAACTCTCTGTGATTTACTAAGACCACTAAAGATAAACCTCTGGGTTCTAATTCGTCTCAAGGAGCGAGGGAAGGTAAGTAGTAAACACAAGTATATTTATTCCCACAACATCAACATCAGTTGAGATTCAAAATCCCCAATAGTATGAAAATAATAAAAATAATAAACAAAACAAAATAAATTGTCCTCTCAGCTCGTAGCTGATCTGATATCAAAGTTCAATGTGTTCAGTCAAAAGTCCGGATGAATCCGTATTCGTCTCAGTCCAAGTCTTTTAGTGTATGTGTATGCTACCCGGGTAGTATGTGTGTAATGAATGGTTACTGCGCTGCTCAAGCTCCAGGCGCATGCAACTCTCCGAGCAATGATGAAGATGGCGGATATGGCATCCCCTTCGACCTCGGCACGCCACGGACAGAAAACCCGGTTCACCGCAGATAACTCGACGCAGATCCAGCACTCAGCAACCAACAAAAAAAACCAATCTGCATAGACACAAAGTGACCAGCATCATGAATTTCTGTACAGAATTATATCTACCTTCTTTTTTTCTCGAATGTAACCAGCAATACTGTCCACAAAATAATAAGTAACTGTAGCATGAGATATTAAAACCTTGAGTCACCATTAGTGTGTATTTTTAACAGTACTGTATGAATCATGTTACACAAATCAATTCTAATCTCTTTTCAATCATTTTCTCTTTTACATTACCAAAATACAGTTTTTATCATTTCAGAAATGAATTTCAAATACTATTTACATTAGAAAAAATACAGCAAAAACCTGTGCGTGCAAATATCAGGCTGCGTTAGCACACACTGAACCCTTTTCTCACTCACTAACATTGAACATGGCGTCGGAGTGACGCAGGGAAAATTACTGTTGCACTCGTAAATAAATGCACTTTTCCTCAACTAAAAACTTAGCTTGTTGACTCATTACAACATCTTAAGAACGTTTTCAATCAACTCCGATTGGTTTTATGGCATTATCGTTTAACATTCTGCATTTATAAACAACTGAAAACTCACGTCTCCATTAGCTGTTAGCAGCTTAGCATCGTAGCATATCACCATAACACAGTACAACAACTCACCGGAGTTCTTGGTTAGAAACACAAAACGAAGCGTCTGCTCAAAAAGCTTAACAGAGTCGTAGGCCTACTGTGAAAATAAAACCGTATTCTTCCACAAAACATCCAACAATCTTGCTCGACAGTATCTCACGACAACATCCGTATCAGAGCAATTCTTGCCCGTCTTCCTTCCCAGCATGCAACGCACGCATGACTAGACTTTTCCTCATTGAGCGTACCTAAAGCGCCCTCCTGTGGTCACATCAAGCAACTGCAACTATACTCTTTCCATGGATTTACACAAAAAATGAACTGTTTAACATTAATCCAACACAATTATATTTAGTAAACCCACTGTATTTTTATCAGGGTTACATCCACCCGCCCTTAATTGGCATGCGTCTCTGCATGTCAAAACACTTAAATATCAATAACTGGGCTTGTGTAAGGGGAAGGTGAAGGGCTTGGTAGGATGGGCATGTCAAGGGCATCTGTGAAAACTTGGTCCAGACTATGCAGTATGGAGCGCATGACCATAGTCAAGGGGTTTCCAAGATGTTTGTATGATAATCTGTCAGGCTCTTTTCTAGTTCTGGTTGGCCATCTGATCTCTGAGGGGGCTATCGCACCTTCCCAGGATTTTTCCTGCCTCTGTGCAACGAGAGTGTGCGGCTGCTGTCTGAGATGAGCACCAACCTTAATCAGAGTCACTTGCGTTGCTGGAAGTCAGTTGGATGACGCAAGATAAAACAAGCTGGTGACTGGTCAGCCCAAACGAGTGAGTGGTGGAACTGGTCCACTTGCCAACTTGTACACCTTGGTGGTCCTAAAAACATTCACTACTCATAGGATAAGGGTCCTTTGCTCTTGTAGATCCCTGACTGGAACTCGAGCGATGATGTTTCTGATTGCCCTTACTTGGTGTCAACCTCCCTTTATTGCCAGCTACGGCTATTCTTGAGAGATCAATGATCCCATTCTGCAAACAGTACGGATATACAAGCAAACAGAACGAACAGCTGTGTCGACACGTGCGCACATTAACCCTCATTAAGACTCAAGGGGACAAAAAAAAAAGGAAAATTAATAATGGATAATCATCATACAATTGAATGGCAATTTCCAAAATAACAGTTTGTATGTAACTATTAAGCGCTATATAACCCTCGCCTGATCGCCACAAAATATGGATGTAAATCTCTGTACGATTACTAAGACCAGCTTGAAAGATAAAAACCCTCTGTTTCTAATTCGTCTCAAGGAGCGAGTGAAAGGTAAGTAGTAAACACCAAGTAATATTTATCCCACAACATCAACATCATTGAGATCAAAATCCGCAATGGATTGAAAATAATAAAAATAATAAACAAAACTAAAATAAATCGTCCTCCCCCTTCGTAGCTGATCTGATATCAAAGTTCAATGTGTTCAGTCAAAAGTCTGGCTGATAATCCTATTCGTCCTCAGTCCAAGTCTTTTAAGTATGTGTAGCTACCCGGCGATAGTGTGTAATGAATGGTACTGCGCTGCTCAACCCAAGGCCGCATGCACCTCTCCAGCAAATGAGAAGATGACGGATTATGGCAATCCCCAGCGGTACCCGCGTCTAAAATCTTGAAAAAGCTAAATTTGAGATAAACCATAAATTAAAGCGCTTGGAAAATTCTAAATTTTGTAAGTTACGAAGTCTTTCCATATTCATCTCAAAGTCTAAAGTTTTCCCTTTCTTCTTTAAGTTTCTCCGACTATCTCGATCTCCGAATCATGGCGAAGTCCGCATTACTCAGTTTCAACTACCGTGGTCGAAAACCTATTTCCAATTACTTGTAACGCGCACATAATGCGGCATCATTAGCCCGTTACCCACCGACGTCGTGCGGTTCCGCAAAATCTTCGCACAGCAGCTTTTGGGAATGGGCATGAGATTAATCCACTGCGGCTCAATACAACCAAGATCAATGACTGGGTTCAAGGCAGCTACCGGGGAAATGATGGGAGTGCCTCAGGCGTCTCGTGCCGAAAAAAGAGTTAAGGCTGGCACAAGGGCATGTGGCCTTGGAGTCGCCACATGATACGCGTGCTAAAGAGCAGGTAGCAATCTGGCAGCTACAAAAGGCAGGCGTCCCCATAGTCACAGATTCGCAGCCGACTAACCCGGCAACACAGCCCATAACCTCCCGAACCTCAACCTCTATCCTCGCTCCAGCAGCAAACCGAGCCAACACAGCCACGTACATTACAAGCTTGATGTTGTGAGTCGACGCCAATCAGTAAAGGCATCGAGGGACTGCGATACTCTAAACATGATCCGGACCAACGCCTTACACGTACCAACTATAACAGATAAGTATATAAGCGAGCTCGGCTGTCAAAGCTGAAATTTCCCACAGACTCGGAGAATCGCAGAATGGGGGTAACTGTTCTCGAATCGTGGGAGCAGCAAGATCCGGGCCTACATTACCTAAGTTGCTCTGGCCCCCTTGCCAATACCAAAACAACCTGACCCAGACCAAAGTCAAGACTAAGGCGTCTGATTAATGAAGTGGCGTCAAGCGTTGAGACAAAAGCTCTAACCAAACGCCACAAAAACACAACAGCGACATTCATAGTACTGCGGCTCCGCGTAGGCATTGTGACCGGTCCACCAAATGATTTTGTGTCTCCTGATTAGGCGGATGCTATCCGGCGCTGGCACTCTACAAACATTTTAAAGTAAGTTCCAAGCTTTTTTCCTTCCCCCCACAAATTATCCTGAAACTGAAATAATAGCTGTTGTGTTGAACTTAGGAGACATCAAGAAATGAGATCATTGCAAGAAGCAAATAAACACCATTTGATAAAAAAAAAAAAACTGTTAATATTCTTTGCATAATGTTTTTCAATAGTCTTTATGTTTTTGAGTAACATCTGTTTGTTTGTGCGTTTGACTGATATCCCTGGTCAAGAATGCTTTAAAAATGTTAAAACTTTTTTTAAAAAACCAAAAAAAACGAATTATCTTATTCTTTTGCAAATGAAACTCTCTCATGTATCTCTGCCACATAGCCTAACAAGAGGTTAGAGTAGCAGCCATAGGAACACTCATGTAAGATAAACAAGAAAAAACAGACTATAATACAGCAGTACGTAATACCTCCTCCATTTCTGGGACAGAAACCCTTTAATGCCTGGAGGCTTGAATTCTCCACCACACTAAATTACAGCACCATGGCTATGATTTATGACAGTAACCTATCGATAGAATGCAACCGTGTTAAAATTTGTTTTGATTCTGGAGAAACGTGACCTGATTTTAGGATGGTGTCTCGTCCATCGGACGACCCAACGTCAATTGGCGTTTTGGAGAGAGATTACTGCAAGAAGGAGCAGACTGAATATTTTTGGGGGACCCAGTTGGTAAGTGGGGTGGAGGAGGGTTGTCGCCTCCACATCTCCAGATAACTGATCAAATTGTTGATTCAGTGCCTGCAATGAGAAGTACTAAAGCCGCATACATTTTTATCAGCATAACGGCAGCAATAAGAAGGAGATTTGCAACCGTTACACAGTCCACAAACCTTGCTTAGCCTTTTGGGGTCATCGCTCGGGTCGAGAATCTCCCATGCTGAGAGAATGCCATCAAGAATAGCTGGTCCAAGACATGAAAAGTATGGTTTGAAGCTGGTCATCAACCAAAAAGCTTCCAAACCCTCGACATCCCTCGTATGATACCACATTGACGGCTGCCAACCAAAAGACCCTCTCATTCTAGCAAAGCGGCATTTTTTCAATTGGCGTTTCACGAAGTGTAACACCCTTCCGTGATATAACAACGCATGAACCCGTAGCTTCCATTCATTGCCAATGACTTTGGCTGAGTTGCTTAAGGTAGTGAATCCTTCATTGTACGTCTTGAAGAAAATAATAAATAAATAATAGAATTTCATCTTTTTCATTCTCAAATAAGCCTGTGAAATATTCTCATTTGTCGGTCTAGTTTATTGGCTACATTCATGTCTTACATTGACGAGCACGGACTGAGAAAAAGATGTGCTTTCTCTCGTTTTGACAGTTTGCTGAGGCGATCACAAACGAGAACTTTAACCTGATGCGGCACCTCACACTTGGAAGGTGATGTCACGACACAGCTGCTATCCAGGGTGTTAGTCCGAAACATTGACAATCGACATTTGGTGCAGAGAGATGACCCTAGGTGTGAGTAGGTATTTGGAAATAAAACTCATGTCTGTTGTTATGTGCACAAAATTGCTATTTGGGTTAGCTAACAGGGAGAGAGGAGAGGAGACAGTTTATTCAGTGTTCCTTATTCATTAACCAGTAGAAATTCCAAAAGCGAAAGCAGTATGCTCGAGGGAACTATCCATCCCCTACCTTGTCAAACCGGAATGCATGTAGTCTCGTTTCAAAATGGTCAAGAAGATTCAAGAGAAGAAGCCCTTAAATCAGAATCGTAAGCATTGACCTGTCCTGGAACCCCACCATCATGTACCAGCAAACCTGCAAACTCTGTGAGAAGTCAGATAAGAGCGTAAGTCAAGAAGTTCTGCCAAGACCGGCAGTTGGATGAGAGAATTGGCGAACTGTAACATGATTATTCTTACCTTAATTTCAGTGCTGAAGTCTTTGACATTGACAATATGAAGCACATTTTCACAATATAATCAACATATAAGTATATTGCGCTAATCCATGGTGTTTAACTTCGTCATTACTCCTCTTAGTATTCGATCATCCAGGGCAGTCTCAAGGTGCTCTCTCCAAGTGGTCAGAAATGAAGAATTCCAAGTCCCTTCGAGCCCTTCTCAAGAAGAACTGGATTCTTCTTGCCCTGCCTATCTATGGCCCACCCCCAGCCTTTGGTCCTTCATTCAACAACTTTGCTCTTTCCTCACGAGCCAAACCACAGTGGAGAGGGGTTTCAGTGAACAAAGAATATTGAGGACCTTAACATCCATGAGGACACTGTGGGCACAGAGATTTGCACTATGTTGTCACGAGCCACTGGAGGGTATACTGATGGTCCCCCTCCCACCAGAGCGCTTCTTCTGTCTCATCTGCCCAGGAGCAGATACAGAATTATCTTTGGAGAATGAGCGAAGAAAAGAAGGAATCAGAAGCACAAGGTGAGAAAAGAAAACCATTGAAGGAGCACGGAGCAACTGAAAAGAAGAGAAGGTTCCAGTCAGGAGTAGCAGGAAATCTGGCCAGGGATGCGGAATAGTTGCAGACCAGCTGAACCAACAAGTAGGCAGCAAGATTGGCAAGAGCTAGTAGTGCCCAGTCGAATCTTTCAGAGCAGCACCACAAGACAAGTTGGCTGAACTTATGTAACTACTGGAATGAACAGATTTCCCCGCCAAAATAGGCAGACTTCTTGCTAGGCTCTATACCATCGCAAACAGGCACACACACACGCACCACAGTCACACTCATTGCACAAGTCTAACGTTAATATAATTGTGTCTGGAGAAGAACATGGCCTTATTTGTTTAATGCCATTCCACAAGACAGGTCTCACCACACTCTTGATTTTGACTGATTGTAAATACAGCGGTTGACACTGTTACAGCCTCATTGTACTATATCACACCCACACACTTTATTCATGTATTTAAAAAATAATTGTTTTTGTCCCTGTGCTTATTCTGTTAACTTCTACCAGATGTTACTTTCTGATTATTTCATAAATGTAGCCAGAATAGTGCGAGTGCGTCCTTAAATTTCATTGGACGTGGTCTTTCAGAAAAGGTCTTAGAAACTCTTAAAATCTTGAGCTGGACAAAACTCCTGGGGGATCCTGACCCTCCCCTTCGACCTCGCGCACGCCACGGACAGAGACAATCGATTCCCGCAGATAACTTCGACCCGATCAGCACTAGAACCAACAAAAAACAAACCAATGCTGCATACCACAAAGTGACCCAGCATCATGCAATTCTGTACGAAATATATCTATTTCTTCTTTTTCTCGAATCTAACCAGCACTACTGTCACACAAATAATAAGTAACGTAGCATTAGATATTAAAACCTTGAATTCCACAATTAGCTGTGTATATTAGTAACCCCGTACTGTATGAATCAATGGTTTCACAAATCCAATTAGAACTCTTTTCAATCATTTCCTTCTTACATTACCAAAATACAGTTTTTATCATCAGAAAATGACATTTCAAATACATTAGACATCATAAAAAATACAGCAAAAACCT
>OLKM01005404.1:0-17288 GCA_900291075.1 Melanogrammus aeglefinus | reverse complement strand
CACCATTGGAATAGTGGTTGGAATCATTCGTTTTTTATGCAAAAAAAAAAACAACATTGATGGTCAAAAAAGTGATTATCCGCGCTCTGAAAAGCATTTTGGACGCATGAAAACAAGAAATGATGATATTTCTGTTAATTTCAATGCAAACGTGTTCCTAACCATACTAAATTGTTTTCTATGCCATTCTCCACCATATGGAAGTGGAATACATTCGTTTTTAGCAAAAAAAAACCATTGTTTGTCAAATGTGATTTGATCGCTCTGAAAAGCATTTTGGACGCATAAAAACAAGAAATGTTGATATTTCTGGTCATTTCAATGCAAACGTGTTCCTAAGCCATTCCAAATTGTTCTTTTATGCCAATAGTATCCACCATTGGAAGTTGGAATTACATTTCGTTTTTGTAGCAAAAAAAAAAAAAAACAACATTGATATGGTCAAAAAATGATTATATCCGCTCTGAAAAGCATTTGGACGCATTGGAAAACAAGAAATTGATTATATTTCTGTTTAATTTCAATGCAAAACGTTGTTCCAACCATTACTAAAATTTGTTTTCTATGCCATTCTCCACCATTAGGAAGTAAAAAGTGAATACTTCGTTTTTAGCAAAAAAAAAAACCATCGTTGGTGTCAAATGTGATTTGAATCGCCTCTGAAAAGCATTTGGACGGGCCATAAAAACAAGAAAATGTTGATATTTCTGGTCTTTCAATTGCAACGTCTGTTCCTAAGCATTCCAAATTGTTTTTGCCAATAACTCCAACCATTTGGAAGTGGAATTAATTCGTTTTAGCAAAAAAAAACTGTTTTGTGTCAATCACTCAAATGTGTTGATCGCTCTGAAAAGGCATTTTGGCGCAAATAAAAACCAAGGAATGTTGATATTTCTGGGGGCATTTCAATGCAATACGTGTTTCCTAAAAGCATTTTTCCCCAAATTGTTTTGGCCAAATATCCACATTTGGAAATGGGGATACATTCGTTTTTTAGGCAAAAAAACAAACATTGCTTGGCGTCAAAAGTGATTTCTATCCCCGCTCGAAAGCATTTTGGACGCAACTAAAAAACAAGAAATGTTGTTATTTTCTGTTAAGTTCAAGCAAACGTGTTCGTTACCATACCAAATTTGTTTTCTATGCCATTTTCTCTACCAGTGAAGTGGATACATTTCGTTTAGCTGAAAAAAAAAAAAAAAAACATTGTTTTTCAAATGTGATTTGATCGCTCTTGCTCTGAAAAGCATTTTGGACGCATAAAAACAAGAGAATTGTTGATATTTTCTGGTATTTCAATGCAAACGTGTTCGTTCCATACCAAATTGTTTTCTATGCCTATTCTCCCTACCATTCATTTTTGAAGTTTGGATACATTCGTTTTTAGCAAAAAACAAAAATTGATGGTTCAAAGCTGATTATATCGCTCTGAAAAGCATTTTTGGCATCGCATAAAAACAATGTAAATATTGATGTATTTCTGTGTTAATTTCAATGCAAACGTGTTCCAAAGCATACCAAATTGTTTTTATGTCATTCTCCACCATTCACCATTTGGAATGTGTATATATTCGTTTTGAGCAAAAAAAAAAAAACGTATTTGTCAAAAAAGTTGATTGTATCGCTTTTGAAAGGCAATTTTGACGCATAAAAACAAAGAAATATTGATATTTCTGTGAATTTCCAATTGTAACGTGTTCCTAAGCATATTTCCAAATTGTTTTTTAGCCAAATTCCACATTTGGAAGTGGACTTCATTCGTTTTGAGCAATAAGAAAAAAAAAAGTTGTCAAAAGTGATTCTATCGCCTCTGAAGAAGGCTTTTGAGTATAAAACCAGAAATGTTGGTATTTCGTTAATTTCAATGCCAACGGTGTGGTCGGTTACTATACCAAAATTTTCTATTGCCATTTCCACCATTTGAATAGTGGAAACATTCGTTTTTAGCAAAAAAAAAAAAAAAAAAAAACATTGCTGGGTCAAAAGTTGATTTCTATCGCTACTGAAAAGCATTTTGGACGCATAAAAACAAGAAAAATGTACGATAATTCTGATAATTTTCAATGCAAACGTCTGTTTCCTAACCATTACTAAATTGTTTTTATGCATTCTCCACCTTGAAAGTGGACTACATTCAGTTTTGAGCAAAGAAAAAAAAAAAAGTTGTCAAAAAAAGGGATTCTATCGCTCTGAAAGCATTTGGACGCATGAAAAAAAATGATGATATTTCTGTTGATTTCAATGCAAAACATGTTCGAACATACTAAATTGGTTTTCTATGGCCATTCTCCACCATATGAGTGGAATCATTCGGTTTTTTAGCAAAAAAAACCATTGTGTCAAATGTGATGTTGATCGCTCTGAAAGATTTTGGACGCATAAAAACAAGGAAATGTTGATATTTCTGGTTCATTTCAATGCAAACGTGTCCTAAAGCATTCCAAATTTGTTTTATGCCATTCCACCATTTGGAAGTGGGGATACATTCGTTTTTATGGCAAAAAAAAAAAACCACTTGATGGTCAAAAAGTGATTATATTCGCTTGAAAAGCATTGGAAAGCTGAAAACAAGGAAATGGGATATTTCTGTTTAATTTCAATGCAAACGTTGTCCTAACCATATAAATTGTTTTCTGATTGCCTCTCCACATATGGAAAATTGGAATACATTCGTTTTTTTAGCAAAAAAGAAATATTGGTCAAAACGGTGTTCTAACGCTCTGAAAAGCATTTTGGACGCATAAAAACAAGAAGTGTTGATATTTCTGGTCATTTCAATGCAAACGTGTTCCTAAGCATTCCAAATTGTTTTTTATGCCAATATTCACCATTTGGAAGTGGAATACATTCGTTTTTAGCAAAAACAACAACATTGATGGTCAAAAAGTGATTATATCGCTCTGAAAAGCATTTTGGACGCATGAAAACAAGAAATGATGATATTTCTGTTAATTTCAATGCAAACGTGTTCCTAACCATACTAAATTGTTTTCTATGCCATTCTCCACCATATGGAAGTGGAATACATTCGTTTTTAGCAAAAAAACCCCATTGTTTGTCAAATGTGATTTGATCGCTCTGAAAAGCCATTTTGGAAAAAACGGGGGGGGGGGGGGGGGGGGGGGGTAATAAAGGGGGTAAAAAGGAGTATTAGGGCGGGGTAAAAGGAGAGGAAAAGGGGGTAGTATGGCTAGTTGGTAAATAAAAAAATAAGTAATTTATAAAGGTATAGATAATTGATAGGGGTGTACGCGCGGGCCGTAATAAGAGGGGTGAGGAGTAGGGGGGGTGGATAGGGGGCGGGGTGTATCGGGGGGGGTAGATAAATATTAATAGTAAAAATAGAGTATAAAGGGGGAAAATAAATTAAATGTATAGGGTAATGGATGGGGGGGGCTGAAAAGTAATATTTAGGGGTATTATATTAATAGGGGGTAATATAACTAGAGGGGTGGGGGGGTATGGGGAGAAAATATAGGCATTGGGGTTAATAATTATTGAAGATATAAAAATAAGATGTATATGTAATGATATTTGATTAAATAAAGAGTAGTAAAATAAAAACAATATGGGGCGGTTAAATATGAAAATAAAAACAATATAAGAAAATATGAAATATATATAGGTAAATAGATAATTAATATGGCTAAATTAAAAAATTATAAAATGTATTAAGGGGGGTAGGAAAAAAATTAATGAATAAAGAATAATATTAATATAAAGATAATTAAATAGAGTAAATTAAATAATATATAAAATATATAAATTAATAAAAAAGAAAAAAAAAAAATAATAATATAAATAATAATTAAGAATATAAAAAAATAGATATAAAATAATAAAGAATAATATTGGTAAATATAATTAGAAAAAATCATAAAATATAAAATAAAAGTGAGTATGATTTAATATATATTGGGTCAGAAAAGTAATTAATTTTATTTTATATCAAAAAAATATTATAATATTATAAATTTTTTATGTAAATATTATCAAAATTTAAATATATATATAAAAATAATTTAATAATTCAATAATAATAAAATGTTATTAATATCGATATTAAATTATAAGAAATTATATAAAAATGATAATATAAATTAGATATATTATTATTAAAATATATAATTAATTTTATTTTAAATATATATAAATTATTGGATATATATTAAAATATAAAAATATAATATTTAATGATTATAAATACATTATATTATAAGTTATATATTGGATATATAGGGGGTATATATGAAAAAATAAATATTATAAAAATAA
The DNA here is from genome assembly GCA_900291075.1 of Melanogrammus aeglefinus. NCBI lineage: Eukaryota > Metazoa > Chordata > Actinopteri > Gadiformes > Gadidae > Melanogrammus > Melanogrammus aeglefinus. The sequence continues at coordinate 13,013 of OLKM01005404.1, read as the reverse complement.
AAATAAAAATAATAAATTAATATTGGTATATAAATAAGATTGATTTATTATATACATAAATCATATTATTATATAATATTATTAAAAATATTTTGTATAATAATTAAAAATAGGCGGGGCTAGTTGAAATAAAACAAGAAAATGTTGATATTTATGGTCATTTCAATGGCAAACGTGTTCCTAAGCATTCCAAATGTTTGTTTTTTATGCCAATAGCCACCATTTGGATAGTGCGAAATAACATTCGTTTTTAGCAAAAAAAAAAACAACATTTGTGCTCGTCAAAGAAGTGATTATATCGCCGCTGAAAGCATTTTGGACGCATGAAAACACAGAATGAATTGATATTCTGTTAATTTTCAATGCCAAACGTGTTCTAACCATACTAAATTTTTTCTTATTGCATTTCTCCACTATGGAAGTGGAAGACAATTCGTTTGCAAAAAGCAAAAAACGAACCCATTGTTTGTCCAAATGTGATTTGAATCGCTTCTGAAAAGCATTTTGGACGCATATAAAAACAAGAAATGTGGATATTTCTGGTCATTTCAATGCAAACGTGTTCCTAAGCATTTCCAAATTGTTTTTTATGCCAAATATCCACCATTGGAATGGAAGTACATTACATTTTTTATAGACAAAAAAACAACATAGACCATTAGCAACAGTCAAAAGTGATTATATCGCATCTGAAAAGCATATTTTGGACGCATGAAAACACAGAAATGATGATATTATCTGTTAATTACAATTTACAACACGTGTCACTAACCATATCTAAATTGTCTTTCTATAGCCATTACTCCACCATATGGGAACAGGTGAGAATACCATTAATCGTCTTTAGCCCATAAGAAAAAAACTATTGTTCTGTCAAATGTGATATGACATAGTCTCTCTCTGAGAAAGCCATTTTGACGCATAAAAACAAACATGAGTTGGAAGATTTTTCTGGTTTCATTTCATGCCAAACGTGTTCCCTAAGCATTCCAAATTGTTTATGTATTCCTCCAATCCACCATTTTGGAAGTGGAGTACAATACATTTTGTAGTTAGCAAAAAGAAAAGACAACATAAGATGTCACACAAAGTCACGTTGACTATCTATCGCTCACTGAAAAGCATTTCTTGACGCATACCAATCACATAAAAGACCACAACATATGTATGCGTAATACTGTGTTAATTTTCAAATGCAACACGTACTCGTTCAGCTTACACACACCAGAATCCCTAAATGTTTTTCTACACTCAGCCAATCATCCACCATATTGAAGTGGAAAATAACATTCGTTTTACTGCTTATACAAAAAAAAAAAAAAACATTGCTTCGAATCAAAAGTGATCTCTATTCCGCTCAGAGAAAAGCATTTTGACGCATTCAAAACAAGAAATGTATGGATATTTCTGCGTACTCTCAATGGCAAACGTCTTCCTTAGCATACAAATTGTTTTCATATGCATGCCATTCTCTATCCACCACATCTATGGCGAGTGGACTACATTACGTTTATTAGCAGCAAAAAAAAAACCCAATTTGTGTGTCCAATGATGAATGTGATATTGATCGCCTTCTGAACCACACAGCTTTATGACGCATTATAAAAACAAAGAAATGTAGATCACTTTCTTGGTCATGTTACAAATTGCAAACGCTGATTCGTTAGTCTTATTACCAAATATGTTGCTACTATTGCCATTTAACCTGTACCAGTTTTCCCGACGAAGCTATTGCACAGCTGGAATACATTTCATGTTTTTAGCAAAAAAAACAAAGACGAACTTTGAGCTATGTTCAAGAAAGGATGATATCGCCTACTAGCACAATCGCTCTGGTGCGCAGTTGGACGGCATGAAAACAAAACAATACAGATCCCATTGATATTCTAGTTCACATCTCAATATCTCAACCCGAATGACGACTATCCCAAATACTAAGCATTACTCAATTTCGTTATATTCTATGTCATTCTTCCACCATTATGGAAAATGGTAATATACGTCGTTTTAGCAAGAAAAAAAATTATTGTGCGTTTGTCAAAAGAGATATCTGTATCGCTCTGAAAAGCATTTTGGACGCATAGAAAACAAGAAATGATTGATATTTCTGTCTAAATTTACAATGCAAACGTGTTACTAATCCGCAGTGTTCAAATCGTTATATGCCATTATCCACCATTTGGAAGCTGGACTACATTACATTCGTTTTGAGCAAAGAGAAAAAATAAAAAGTTTGTCTAAAAAGTGTGTTCCTATCGCTCTGAGAAGCATTTTGGACGTATAAAAACAAGAAATGTTGGTATTTCTGTTAATTTCGATGCAACACGTGTTCGTTACTATACCAAATTGTTTTTCTATGCCCATTCTCCACAATTTGGAAGTGGAATACATTCGTTTTTAGCAAAAAAAAAAAAACATTGTTTTGTCAAAAGTGATTCTATCGCTCGTGAAAAGCATTTTGGACGCCATAAAAACAAGAAATGTTGATATTTCTGTTCATTTCAATGCCAAACGTGTTCCTAAGCATACTAAATTGTTTTTTATGCCATTCTCCACATTGGAAATGGACTACATTCGTTTTTGACCAAAGAAAAAACAAACGTTTGTCCAAAGTGATTTCTAATCGTCTTTGAAAAGCATTATGCGCATGAAAACGTAAAGATTATAATCGTCGTTAATTCTGCAAACATACTAATACTATTGTCTTTTCTATGCCATTCTCCACCATATGGAAGTGGATTACTTCGTTTTTTAGCCCAAAAAATCTTGTTTTGTCAAATGTGATTGTTCGCCTGAGAAAGCATTTTGGTACGCATAAAAAAAGAAATGTTGATATTCTCTGGTCATTTCAATGCAAACGTGTTTCTGAGCATTTCCAATTGTTAGTTTATGCCAATATCCCACCATTTGGAAGTGGAATATACATTCGTTTTTAGCCCACAAAAAAACAATATTGTTACTGGTCAACATCGTGATTTGATCCGCTCTGAAAAGCATTTTATGGACGCATGAAAACAAGAAGATGATGATATTTCTGTCATTTCAATGCAAACGTGTTCGTAACCATACCAAATTGTTTTCTATGACCATTCTCCACATTGAGTGGATACATTCGTTGACATATGTCAAAAAGTGATTCTATCGCTTTGTGAAAAGCATTTGGACGCATGAAAACAAGGAAATGTTGATATTTCTTTTTAAATTGTCATGCAAACGTGTTTACTAATCCCACCAATCGTTATTATGCGCCATTCTCCAACCATTTTGAAAGTGGACTTACATTCGTTTTTGAGCAAAAGAAAAACCAACATGTTTGTCAAAACAGTGATTCTATCGACTCTGAAAAGCATTTTGGACGCATGAAACAAGAAATGAGTGTTATTTCTGCTTAATTTCTCAATGCAAACGTGTTCGTTACCATACTAAATTTGTTTTCTATGCCATCTCCACCATATGGAAGTGGTAATACATTCGTTTTTAGCAAAAAAAACCATTGCTTTGTCAAATGTGATTCTATCGCTCTGAAAAGGCATTTTGGACGATAAAAACCAGAAATGGTTTGATATTTTCTGGTCATTTCAATGCAAACGTCGTTCCTAAGCCAATACAAATTGTTTTATATGCCAATACCACCATTTGGAAGTGGAATAACAATTCCGTTTTTTAGCAAAAAAAAACAAGCATTGTTTGTCAATAAGTGATTTGTATCGCTCTAAAAGCATTTTGGACGCATGAAAACAAGAAATGTTGGTATTTCTGTTAATTTCAATGCAAACGTGTTCGTTACCATACCAAATTGTTTTCTATGCCATTCTCCACCATTTGGAAGTGGAATACATTCGTTTTTAGCAAAAAAAAACAAAAACATTGTTTGTCAAAAGTGATTCTATCGCTCTGAAAAGCATTTTGGACGCATAAAAACAAGAAATGTTGATATTTCTGGTCATTTCAATGCAAACGTGTTCCTAAGCATTCCAAATTGTTTTTTATGCCAATATCCACCATTTGGAAGTGGAATACATTCGTTTTTAGCAAAAAACAACAACATTGATGGTAAAAAATTATTATATCGATCTGAAAAGCATTTTGGACGCATGAAAACAAGAAATGATGATATTTCTGTTAATTTCAATGCAAACGTGTTCCTAACCATACTAAATTGTTTTCTATGCCATTCTCCACCATATGGAAGTGGAATACATTCGTTTTTAGCAAAAAAAAATTATTGTTTGTCAAAAGTGAATTCTGATCGCGCTCTGAAAAGCATTTTGGGACGCATAAAAACAAGAAATGTGATTATTTCTGTTTCATTTCCAATGCAAAGTGTTTACTAATGCATACCAAATGTTATTATGCCATTTCCACCATTTGGAAGTGGACTACATTCGTTTTGAGACCAAGAAAGAAAAAAACCAACATTGATGGTCAAAAAAGTGATTATATCGCGTCTCTGAAAAGCCATTTTGGACGTATGAAAAACAGTAGAAATGATGATATATTACTGTTTATTTCAATGCAAACGTGGTTCCTAACCATTACAAATTGTTTTTCTATGCCATTCTCCCACTATGGAAGTGGAATACATTCGTTCGTTTAGCAAAACAAAACCCATTGTCTGGTCAAATGTGATTCTATCGCTCTGAAAAGACATTTTTGGAAGCATAAAAACAAGAAAAGTTGATATTTTCTGGTTCACTTCAATGCAAACGTGCTTCCTAAGCATACCAAATGGTTTTATTCATGCCCATTGTCCACCATTTAGAAGTGAATACATGTCGTTTTTAGCAAAAAAAAAACAACATGCATTGTCTTGTCAAAAATGTGATTATGGATCGCTCTGAAAAGCATTTTTGGACGCATGAAACAAGCAAAATGATGATAGTTTTCTGTTCATTTCAATGCAAACGTGTTCTCCTAGCCATTCCTAAATTGTTTTTTTATGCCAATATCCACCATATGGGAAGTGGAATACATTCGTTTTTAAGCAAGAGACGACAACACCGTATCGTAGTCAATGTATTCTATCGATCTGAAAGACGCATTTTGGACGCATGAAAAACAAGAATATGTATGATATTTCCTGATCAATATCTAAAAATGCAAACGTGTTTCTCTAAGCCATACTAAATATGTTTTTTATGCCAATCTCCACCATATGGATAAGTGGAATACATTCGTTTTTAGCAAAAAAAAAATTATTGTTTTGTCAAATGTGATTCATGTCGCTCTGGAAAATCATTTTGGAACGCATAAAAACAAGAAATGTTTGATATTCTGTAATTTCAATGCAAAGTGTTACCTAATAGCATCAAATATGTTATTAATGCCATTCATCCACCATTGGAAAGTGGCCACTAACTACATTCGTTTCTGAGCAAAAGAAGAAAAAAAAGTTTTTGTCACACTTACGTCAATGATTCTATCGCTCTGAAAAGCATTTTGGGACGCCATAAAAACACGAAATGTTGGTATTTCTGTTATTTTCATGCAGACGTGGTTCGTTACCATACCCATATTGTTTTCTATGCCATTCTCTACCATTTGGAAGTGGAATACATTCGTTTTTTAGCCAAAAAAAAAAAACAACATCGTTTGTCAAATGTGATTTTGATCGCTCTGAAAAGCATTTTTGGACGCATAAAAACAAGAAAAGTTGAATATTTCTGGTCATTTCAAGTCAAACGTCTTCCTTAGCCATACGCAAATTGTTTTCTATGCCAATTTCTCCACCAATTTGGAAGTGGAATACATTCGTTTTTAGCAAAAAAATCAACATTGCTTGTGTCAAATGTGATGTATATCGGCTCTCTGAGAAAGCATTTTGAACGCATAAAAACGATATGTTGATATTTCTGGTCTAATTCAATGCACAACAGTGTTCCTAAAAGCATACCCAATTGTTTTTTATGCCAATATCCACCATTTGGAAGTGGTAATATATTCGTTTTGAGCAAAAAAAAAACAATATTGATGGTCAAAAGTGATTATATCGATCTGAATAAGCATTTTGGACGCATGAAAACAAGAAATGATTGATATTTCTGTTATTTCCAATGATTAAACGTAACGTTCCTAAGCAATACTAAATTGTTTTCTATGGCCATATCACCAGAAGCTGCTATGCTGAAGTGGCCTTTGTGATAATATAACATTACGTTTTTAGCGAAAAAGAAAAAAATATTGTTTGGTCAAAGAGCGATTCTAGTCGCTCTCTGCGAAAAGCATTTTGACGCATTAAAACAAGGAAATGATGATATTTCTGTAATTTCTCAAATGCAGAACGTGTTGCTAATATACCAAATCGTTTCTATGCCATTCTCCACCATTTGGAAAAGTGGATTACATTGGTTTTGAGCAAAGAAAGAAAAAAAAGCTTGTCAGAAAGTGATTTTTAATCGCTCTGAAAAGCATTTGGGACCGATATAAAAAACAAGAAATGTAGATATTTCTGTTTAATTTCAATGCAAACGTGGTTCGTTACCATACTAAAATGTTTTCTATGCATTCTCCACCATTTGAAAGTGGAATACCTTCGTTTTTGAGCAAAGAAAAAAAAACATTGCTTGTCTAAAGTGATTTTATCGCTCTGAAAAGCATTTTGGACGCATGAAAACAAGAAAGTGATGATATCTAGTCTTTCCATGCAAAACGTTCTTCCTAAGCCATACTAAATTGTTTTTATGCCATTCTCCACCATATGAAGTGGAATACATTCGTTTTTAAGCAAAAAAAAACCATTGTTTGGTTAAATGTTGATTTGAATCGCTCTGAAAAAGCATTTTTGACGCATAAAACAGAAATGTTGATATTTCTGGTCCATTTCAATGCAAACGTGTTCCCTAAGCATTCCAATTGTTTTTTATGCCAATATTCACCATGGAAGTGGAAATACATTCGTTTTTAGCAAAAAAAAACCAACATTTATTGTCAAATGGTGATTATATCGCTCTGAAAAGCATTTTGGACGCATGACAACACTGAACTGATTGATATTTTCTGGTCATTTCAATGCAAACGTGTTCCGTTACCACATAACTAAAATTGGTTTTTCTATGCCATTTCTCCACCATTATGAGTGGCATACATTCGTAATTAGCAAAAAAACAACATTGTTGGTCAACAAAAGCTGATTCTATCCGCTCTGAAAAGCATTTATGTGACGCATTAAACAAGAAGATAGTTGAATATTTTCTGTTTAATTTAAATCGCAAACGTGTTACTAATCCCACCAAATCGTTTATTATTGCCAATTCTCCACCATATTGGAAAGTGGGACTACATTCGTTTTGAGCCAAAAACAACAAAACATGTTTGTCAAAAGTGATTCTAGTTCGCTCTGAAAAGCAATTTTTGGACGCATAAATAATCAAGAAAATGTTGGTATTTCTGTTAATTGTCAGCAAACGTGTTCGAGTTACCATACCAAATTGTTTTCTATGCCATTCTCCACAATTTGGAAGTGGAATACATTCGTTTTAGCAAAAAAACAAAGCATTGTTTTGTCAAAAGTGATTTCTATCGCTCTGAAAAGCATTTTGGACGCATAAAAAAACAGAAATGTTGATATTTCTGGTCATTTCAATGCAAACGTGTTTCAAAGCATACCAAATTGTTTTATGCCATTCTCCACCATTTGGAAGTGGAAATACATTCGCTTTTGAGCCAAAAAAAACAAACAACAACGTTTGTCAAAGTGTTATTCTATCGCTCTGAAAAGCATTGTGCGCATTAATACGCAAGCATCTAAACGTGTTCCTAACCATACCAAATTGTTTTCTATGCCATTCTCCACCATTTGGAAGTGGAATACATTCGTTTTTAGCAAAAAAAAACAACATTGATGGTCAAAAAGTGATTATATCGCTCTGAAAAGCATTTTGGACGCATAAAAACAATAAATATTGATATTTCTGTTAATTTCAATGCAAACGTGTTCCAAAGCATACCAAATTGTTTTTTATGTCATTCTCCACCATTTGGAAGTGGTATATATTCGTTTTGAGCAAAAAAAAAACAACATTGATGGTCAAAAAGTGATTATTCGCTCTGAAAAGCATTTTGGACGCATGAAACAAGAAATTGATGATATTCTGTTAATTTCACCGACAACGCTGTTCTTACCATACTAAATTGTTTTCTATGAAGTTTGTCAGAAAGTGATTCTATCGCTCTGAAAAAGCACATTTTGGACGCATGAAAACACGATGAAATGTTGATATTTCTGCTTATTTTCAATGCAACGTGTTACTAATCCACCAAATCGTTATTAATGCCCATTTCTTCCACCATTTGAAAGTGGACTACCATTCGTTTTAACAAACAAAAGAAAAAAAAAAGTTTGTCAAAAAAGTGATTCTAATTCGCTCTGAAAAGCATTTTGGACGTATAAAAACAAGAAATGTTGGTATTTCTGTTAATTTCAATGCAAAACGTGTTCGTTACCATACACAAAATGTGTTTTCTATGCCATTGTCCACCATTTGGAAAGTGGATAACATTCCGTTTTTAGCAAAAAAAAAAAAAAACATTGCTTGTCAAAAGTGATTCTATCGCTCTGAAAAGCATTTTGGACGCATAAAAACAAGAAAAGTTGATATTTCTGGTCACTTCAATGCAAACGTCTTCCTAAGCATACCAAATTGTTTTATATGCCATTTTCCACCATTTGGAAGTGGAATACATTCGTTTTTAGCAAAAAAAAAACATTGTTTGTCAAATGTGATTTGATCGCTCTGAAAAGCATTTTGGACGCATAAAAACAAGAAATGTTGATATTTCTGGTCATTTCAATGCAAACGTGTTCCTAAGCATTCCAAATTGTTTTTTATGCCAATATCCACCATTTGGAAGTGGAATACATTCGTTTTTAGCAAAAAACAACAACATTGATGGTCAAAAAGTGATTATATCGCTCTGAAAAGCATTTTGGACGCATGAAAACAAGAAATGTATGATATTTCTGTTAATTTCAATGCAAACGTGTTCCTAACCATACTAAATTGTTTTCTATGCCATTCTCCACCATTTGGAAGTGGAATACATTCGTTTTTAGCAAAAAAAAAAAAAACATTGTTTGTCAAAAGTGATTCTATCGCTCTGAAAAGCATTTTGGACGCATAAAAACAAGAAATGTTGATATTTCTGTTAATTTCAATGCAAACGTGTTACTAATCCCACCAAATCGTTATTATGCCATTCTCCACCATTTGAAAGTGGACTACATTCGTTTTGAGCAAAAGAAAAAAAAAAAGTTTGTCAAAAAGTGATTCTATCGCTCTAAAAAACATTTTGGACGTATAAAAACAAGAAATGTTGGTATTTCTGTTAATTTCAATGCAAACGTGTTTCGTTACCATTACCAAATTGTTTTCTATATGCCATTTTCCACTATTTGGAAGTGGAATACATTCGTTTTTAGCAAAAAAAAAAAAACATTGTTTGTCAAAAGTGATTCTATCGCTCTGAAAAGCATTTTGGACGCATAAAAACAAGAAATGTTGATATTTCTGGTCATTTCAATGCAAACGTCTTCCTAAGCATACCAAATTGTTTTATATGCCATTTTCCACCATTTGGAAGTGGAATACATTCGTTTTTAGCAAAAAAAAACCATTGTTTGTCAAATGTGATTTGATCGCTCTGAAAAGCATTTTGGACGCATAAAAACAAGAAATGTTGATATTTCTGGTCATTTCAATGCAAACATGTTCCTAAGCATTCCAAATATTTTTTTATGCCAATATCCACCATTTGGAAGTGGAATACATTCGTTTTTAGCAAAAAAAAAACAAAACATTGTTTGTCAAAAAGTTGATTTCTAATCGCTCTGAAAAGGCATTTTGGACGCATATAAAACAAGAAATGTTGATATTTTTGGTCATTTCAATGCAAACGTGGTCTCTAGCATTCCAAATTATTTTTTATGCCAATATCCACCATTTGGAAGTGGAATACATTCGTTTTTGAGCAAAAAAACAAAACTTTGATGGTTAAAAAATTATTAATATCGGATCTGAAAAGCATTTTGGACGCATGAAAACAAGACATGATGATATTTCTGTTAATTTCAATGCAAAACTGTCCTAACCATACTAAATTGTTTTCTATGCCATTTCTACCCACCTATGGAAGTGGAATACATTGTTTTTATAGCAAAAAAAAATTATTATTTGTCAAAAAGCGAATTTCTGTCGCTCTGAAAGCATTTGGACGCACTAAAAAACAAGAAATGTTGATATTTTCTGTTAATTTCAATGCCAAACGTGTCACGTAATCCCACCAAATCGTTATTATTATGCCATTCTCCACATTGAGAAGTGGCTTACATTCGTTTGGAGCAGCAAAGGAAAGAAAAAAAAGTTTGTCAAAAAAGTGATTCTAATCGCTCTGCAAGAAGGCATTTTGGACGTATAAAACAAGAAATGGTTGGTAATTTCTGTTAATTTCAATGCAAACGTGTTCGTTACCATACCAAATTGTTTGTCTATGCCATTCTCCACCATTTTGGAAGTGGAATACATTCGTTTAGCAAAAAAAAAAAAAACATTGCTTGTCTCAAAGTGATTTCTATCGCTCTGAAAAGCACAAATCACCCTTTGGCTCAGCGTGCTTCTATCGCTCTGAAAAACAAGGGACGAAAAGAGTTGATATTTTCTGGTCACTTCAATGCAAACGTCTCTTCCTCAGCATCGAAATTGTATTTATATGCCCACCTATTCCACCATTTGGGATAGTGGAATACATTCGTTTTAGCAAAAACAACCCATTGTTGGTCATGTGATTTCGATCGCTCTGAAAAGCATCTTTGGACGCATAAAAACAAGAAATGTTGAATATTCTGGTCATTTCATTGGCAAACCGTGTTTCCTAAGCATTCCAAATTGTTTTTATGTCGCAATATCCACCATTTAGGAGTGTGGAAATACATTCGTTTTGTTAGCAAAAACAACAAACAACATGATGGTCAAAAAGTGATTATAATCGCTCCTGAAAAGACATTCTTGGACGCATGAAAACAAGGAAATGAATAATATTCATTCTGTAATTTCAATGCAACGTGTTCCTAACCCATACTAAATTGTTTTCTATGCCATTCTCCACCATATGGAGTGGAATACATTCGTTTTTTAAGCAAAAAAAAATTTGTTTGTCACAAAAGGCGGATTCTGTCGCTCTGAAAGGCATTTTGGGACGCATAAAACAAGAAATGTTGATATTTCTGTTAATTTCAATGCAAACGTGTTACTAATCCACCAAATCGTTATTTATGCCATTCTCACACCATTGAAAGTGGACTACATCGATTCTATGAGCAAAAGAAAAAAAAAAAGTTTGTACAAAAAGTGATTCTCTCGCTCTACTGAAAAGCATTTTGGACGTATAAGATACAAGAATGTTGGTATTTTCTGTTAATTTCAAAATAGCAAACGTGTCTCGTTACCAATACCAATTGTTTTCTATGCCATTCTTGCCACCAATTTGGAAGTGGAGATTATTCATTCCGTATTTTAGCAGCAAAAAAAAAAGAACACGCTTGTTTGGTCAAAGTGATTCTATCGCTCTGAAAGCATTTTGGACGCATAAACCAAGAAACTGTTGGATATTGTTCTGGTCATTTCAATGCCAACGTGTCCTCCTAAGCATACACCAATTTGTGATTTTTTTATGCACATTCTCCACCCATCCTTGGAAGTGGAATAATTCAACGATTCGTTTTGAAGATAAAAAAAACAACACACGTGTTGACAAAAGTTATTGTCATCTCTCCTGAAAAGCATTATGCATTAAACATAAAAAAATAAGTGACTATTTTGAGTCTCACCTGATGTACCTAAGTACCATACTCCAATCATTTTTTCTATGCAATATCTCCACCATTTTGGAAGTGGAATACCATATGTTTTTAGGCCAAAAAAAAACATTTAAATTACTATTGTTCTGTCAAAAAAGCGATCTCTGTCGGCTGCTGACAAGCATTTTGGACGCATAAAACAAGAAATGTTGATATTTCTGGTCATTTCATCCATGCAAAACGTGTTCCCATACAGCATTCCACTATTATTGTTATTTACTGCCAATAATCCACCATTTGGTCGAAGTGGAACTTACATTCGTTTTAGCCAAACAAACAACATTGATGGTCAAACAGTGAATTATATCGCCTGAAAAGCATCTTTGGACGCATGAAACATCGATGATGATAATTCTGTTAATTTCACGCAAATCGTGTTCTTTAACCATACGAATTGTTTTCTATGAAGTTTGTCTAAAGTGATTCTATCGCTCTGAAAGCATTTTAAGACGCAAGAAAACTAAGAAAATGTATGATACTATCTGTTCATATCCATATGCAAACGTGTTTAACTAAATCTACCATAATACGTTGATTTCATCCACATCTCTCCACCATGAAAGTGGACTACATCGTCTCTGAAGCAAAGCCAAAAAATTAATAGTTTGTCAAAAAGTGATTTCTATCAGCTCTTGAAAAGCATTTTGGACGCATAAAAAACCACAGAAATGTTAGAGTACTTTCTGTTAATTTCCAGATGCAAAGTGTTCGTTAACATACACATATGTTATCTCTATCTGTGCGCCTTCTCCACCATATTGGAAAGTGGAATACATTACGTTTTTTATGCAAAAAAAACACAAAACATTGCTTGTCAAGAAGTGAATTCTATCGCTCTGAAAAAGCATTTTGGACGCATAACACAAGAAAAGTTGATTACTTTCTGGTCACTATCAATTCAAACGTCTTACTAAGCATACAAATACTTGTATTTATATGCGCATATTCCATCCATTTGGAAGTGGAATACACCATTCAGTTTTAGCATAAAAAACATTGTCTTTTGTCAAATGTGTTAGATCGCTCTTGATAAGCATTATGGAAACGCATAAAAACAAGAAATGTTTGATATTTCTGGTCACTCTTCAATGCAGGAACGTATGTTCACTAGCATTATTACCAAATTGTTTATTTTATGCCAATATCCACCATTTGGACAGTG
>OLKM01005403.1:0-17295 GCA_900291075.1 Melanogrammus aeglefinus | reverse complement strand
ATACAATGTTGCCAAAAACATTTGGGACAGCAGAGTTAAACAAAACTCTCAGAGAGAGTGGAGAGAGGAGAGAGAGACGCATGCTCGCCAATGAAATGCGACTTGTCAGAAATAGGGATGACAGTCAACTAACGGGACACCATTGCGTTCAGACCTCCTATTGGCCGACTTGTGGTTGATCTTTGTCGAGTAAACGGGAGGTCGAACCAATGGGAGGTCGGACCAGTGGGTATTTTGTCGGAGTAACGGGGTATTTGTCGAGTAAACGGAGGTCGAACCAATGGTGATGGTCGGTACCAATGGGCATTTTGGTCGGGACTAATGGGAGGTCGGACCAATGGGTGGTCGGACCAATGGGCAGTTCCCGGCTATCTGGGCCACTCGACATCAGAACCTCGAGTTTGCAGCCTCAACAAAACACCCGTGATTATATCATTGCCCAACCCCACTCTCACTCACACAATTTCAAATTGCATTGATGACCTTATTTCAGCCTAGGTTACCGAAGATACTAAGATTAAACTCGGGTTGATTGTCAGTTCAGTCTTATCCTGTGGGTTCAGCGACTGCTGTATTTTTTGTAACTTAAATTGCACCTAGACAGCATTTAATATTAGTTTGGATTGGATTTCTGATTAGCAGTCACTGTTTTAGCTATACTCTCCACCTCAGCCTCTCCACGGCCTTTATGCTCTGTCCTGGTTGACCAATGTAAACCTTCAATGTGGTTTGTTCACTTGAATCCGTGAAACGCATGAATTTTACTTCAAATGTTTTGTTAATAGAAAGAATGTTGTGATTTGGTCCCTGTATATGCATTTGAAATAAATGATTAATCAATTCAGTATCTGAATATATGTCATTTCTATTTTTCAACAGGGTCAGAGTTTGTGGAAATGAGAATTGTTATGTAATTCTGGATGGTCAACATAGTTGGAAGCACAAATATTTGTTGTGGGAATGAGTCATAAACTAAGTAGTTAATAAACAATAAAAGTGGTACCATTTTCTTGATTTAACCTGAATAATTTGTTGTTGCGGACACAAACAGGCAAGTGTTAATTTCTGAAGTTTGACATCACGTAATTAAATACCACACCACTACGTAGCCGTGACATTACTTGCGTTACCAAGTGGCAACGTTAGCAAATGACCACACCACTACGTTGTGGCAACGTCACTCACGCTACCAAGTGGCCAGTGGCGGCTGCTGGTCTTTCAAATAAGGGAAGCCCGGTTTTGTAAATTGCCAGATTAGTACATTCAATTACATTAAAAGGGTACTAATTAATTCTTCTTTTATGTATAGGCTATGTTTATAGTTAGTTATGATTTATTTGCCTTTTTTATTATTGAGCCTGTTTATTATTTAGTGCTGTTACTCAGTAGTAATTTTTGTATGGGAAGGGCTACACTTTGGTAGGCTATTATTTTAACAGTTAATTACGTGCATGAAATGCGCACTCTACTGTCTATCAGAAGTGGTTCTTCGTATTATTATTATCATTCTTCTAAAACCAAAATTCATTTAATTAATTCAGCTTGAACGGTTAACGTAGAAACTTCAACTTTTACCGCCTATCAACTTCTAACTATCAAGCGGGTTCATTAAACTATGTGTATCAATATCATTAAAATAATTTGCCTATCAGTATTATCTGTCAAGATGAAATAGTGCACTATATCGCGAACAGATAATGAGCAGTAGGCTTATGTATTACCCCTATGCTATTAACTTCACTCGCCAAATATTCCGCATGGGACTAACCTAAAAATCCTTCGATGAGAAGTTATAGTCTCAAGCCGCTGTCAATCACAACGAGTTCCAGGCCACGTTAACAGTTCATCCAATCATCATACAGAGAGCTCGGCGTCCTTGGTATATCCACTGCCCATTCATCTCCCCAAGACGCCCGCTCCCTGGAAGTGACCGATTTTTGGAGCGTTTGTCCCAATAATCTAAGCTTTGTGTGCCCTTAATAATCAGCCCACTCTGAAGCCCCATTGAAAGTCCATTGAAGCCGAGCACTTCAATGGTTTTTAAACGGACGTACCCGCTCACAGCAATATGGAGAAAAAAACACGATAGACGAATGGCTAAAAACTTATTAACGAGTTGTGTTATTAAAAGAAACTAGCCATGAAGTCGATCATGTTCTAGCACATTTTAGTTGGAATTAGTAATGTAAATTCGGTAGCTATTTGAAACAGAAATTGCCAGTGATTATTTTTAGGGGCGGCTGCAAAATTCCGCCTTAGTCTGTAACGCGCGTTGACGATGAGTCGACGCGAGCGACGCGCGTTACACGACTGCGAAGTTTGATGCGAGCGTCGCACAATTACCCTTCAATCTTAGTGGTCTACACAGCATAGGCTGAACGCTTTCGGCCGAGGGCGTAGCGGTGGTAATTGCCATTACATGCAATACACCACTCTACGCCACGGGCGGCAAGCAGGAATCGCCGCTGTTTTTCGCACGCTTATATTGCGGGTGAACATTCCGAGTGCCATTCCGACTCATAAATGCTCCTACGAAGAAGAGTGCATTTAATTGCTCCTTTTACACCGGCGACCAACGCAGGAGCGCAGAATAGGCGGTGGGTATGTGCGCCCTTTGAATACCACACGAGATCGGATGGGAATTTGTTTCTCTTTGGTGCTTGCGCGAACGACAGCCTGGACTGGAGCGAGGAGGCATTTCCAAGATTTTCCGTTATGTCGGCGCCAAAGTTTCGATGATCTCTTTTCGCGAGTCATCCGTTACACTTTCCCGCACTCCACCAAAAACCACCGGAACCCCGTCCGGGGGGCTGACCCAAAAGGCTTGCGGTTACTTGAGATACCCGGCAACGGCATTGGGCCTGCAAGCTCTTTCGGACGAAGCTCGTACAAGATGGGCACGCAGCACTGTGTCGGGCATCGTGGAGGAGATGTGTTCTGCCATTGACTCTCCCGAGGGGGAGTCATCTCTCTCTCCGCGTTCAAGGTGGGGGGGGCAGGACATAGGGGGGGGGGGCGGGGGAGGGGGGGGGGGGAGAGATTTTGGGGGAGGGGGGGCGAGGGGGGGAGCTGGGCAGTGGGTTCCCCGTGGTGGTGTCGGGCGAGGTTGAGCGGGAGAGGCATGTCGAGACGTCAGGAGGCGGTGGCCAGCGCGGATCGGAGACACTAAAACTACAGAAGGTGTTTGTCAATTGCCTTATGGGCTGGACTGCTGATGCCAACTAACTAACATATTCATTATGTAGATGTTGGCGCATAGGGCGTGAGAGCGATTGAGGTGTCTTGGGGCCGCAGTGCCTTCGGATCCAGACTGGCAGAGGCACCTCAATCTACCCGCCCCTGCTGTCCTACCAGGCACCACAACGCCCAGTCCTTATTTTTTTCTGGGGGATGAGGCCTTTCCCCTACAGGTGAACTGATGCGTCGCTATCCAGGTGAGAATAAAAATATTGAATATCTATTTATGTTTATTACATTCATTAATTATATTACATGATTTAATTAATTATACATGAATTAGTCTAACGAAAAAAAATGCATAGCCTACCCAGGCAGGCACACAGTGCGCGCAATGGCACACTTGACCATTACTATTTAAAAGCCGTGTAAAGTTGGAGTCAGCCAAGTCATCTGTTCTGTCATCTGTTCTGTGTTCCTGCATGACACTTATTTGTCTTCTCATCAGGTACTAACCTGCAGGATAGGAAGCGCATCTACAACTACCGACAGCCCAGAGCGAGACGCGTAGTGGAGAATGCCTTTGGCATATTGGCTGCGCGCTTCTGGAATCTTTGGCCCTCCCAATTGGACTGCCAACCTGAAAAAGGCGGTGTGAGATTGATGAAGCGCTTGTGCGTGGCTCTATACACCCTTCCTGGCATCCCACCGAACGAGCCAGATACATGCCCCGCTTCCTTTGTGGATACGACCGCTGACACGGAGAGGTCCAGCCTGGAGAGTGGAGGCAGCATGTCGAGGGGGACCGGAATATGGTCGACGGACCACGGTGTTCGGTCGGCAGGGCCAGACCATCTCAAAGAGCGGCCCTTGTCAGGGAGCAGCTGGCAGACTATTTTCTGTCGGATGCTGGCGTGTTTCCCCACCAGTACAATGTGCTACGATTGGGCACTGACCAATAAACGCATTGTTCACTTGGAAGCATGACTTCTAATTTATTAGTTATCACATTACACAAGTTAACTAATTTGGTTTACGTCAAACTCATTAATTCATATCCATATAAAATGTTTATACAACGAGCTACTGCCTTGACAGATGAATGAATTATTTAAGTGTACGCCTATAGCCAAAGCTATAGCGCATAATGTCCACAGAAATTATCACCATTTTAATATGATGTGCATGTATTTACCTGTATGTCAATTGTGGCACATTTACATTTAGGGCATTTAGCAGACGCTTTTATCCAAAGCGACTTACAATAAGTACATTTGTCATAAGAAGTGCATCAATATATCGCTGTCGGTACAGAAAGGATGTTCATAGAACCAAGTGCAAGTACCACAATCGCTAGGTTAATCAATTCCCCGTATTACAGACATGATAGCAGCTGCTGCAGTTGCTACACAGTTAAGTGCTACAATACAATACAATACAATACAGTGGTGTACAATGGTGGTCAGAAGAGGAAGGGTGGCTATTGCACCCATTGCACTTCTGACCATCCCTGGTAGAAGGGATCCCCTACACTGCGTTTCTTCTCAAAATTTCTTCCTTGCTGATGCAAGTGTGGGCATGGTAAAGGGAGGTGTCACAAATATTTGGCCTGTTAAGCCCTTTGAGACTGTAATGGTGATTAAGGGTTATACAAATAAAATTGAATTGAACTGAACACTGAACTGAACTGAATTGAACACACAGAACATGAAGAACGTGAACGTAATTAATTAAAATAGGCTAAAACAAATAAGGCCAGTAATAGAAAGAACATCGGAACATCGGGTGACAAGAAAATCATTAAATCTCATAATCCCGCATCAACTGTTTGATGTCGCGATGTGGAAGAGGTAGTGGTTAGAGGGTCAGATGAAGTGACAATTGGGATAGGATGAGGCGGGTGTGGGGGTTGAGTGAGGTGCCTGATCTGCGTGAAAATAGGCCTTGTCCTCTCCTATCGTCTTTCCTCCCTGCCTTACGAAAGACACCTATTTTCAAACATCGCTGACCAAGTAATAGCCTACCATTACCTACATTGAACCGTCTCTCTCCACACACACACACACACACACACAACACACACACACACCACACACACACCACACCACACCACACACACACACACACACACACACACACACACACACAACACACACACGTTCGATTATGCCTTACATACCCGAAATTCGATTCGGTGGACCTGTGCCTTATGAACTCACTCAACCAGCTAAGTTGGTCAAGGATCTTAGATAGCGAATGTTATTTGGCCAGCCCCACTTCTGCAGGCGATTTTCCACTTTTTATGCGCTCTGGTGTGTATTTATCCCGGACGGCTTCCAGTCTAATTTAACTTTTGCAACCGATTTTTCCATGGCAGTGGCAACCTCCCTCCACGCATTCTCCAAAAGCATTTTTGTTTGAAGTTGTAACACGATTAAGTGGTCATAAATATGCTGGTATAATCTTATTTTGTCGCACAATAATCTTATAATCTTATGTTGCGTCTGCTGGTATATCTTATTTCTTCGCCCGCCATTTCTCTTCGATTTTTCTTCCGTATAACCTATAGTTGAGATTAAACGTACAATATTGCAGTATCGCCCCCACGACAACGCTTCGGTATTGGCATGGATCGGCGCGTCGACGTATCAAAAAATTTGGGAAGAGAACGCGTTTTGCTACTGCTTCGACGCCTTAATGGGCGGCCGAAGCGTCGCATTAGCGTAGCCCTTTTGACGCGTAGCGTTGTGTCGACTATGTAAGGGCACACGCTTAGAGCAAATGCTCTGCAAGTGGCAACGTTAGCAAATGACCACACCACTACGTTGTGGCACAACAACATTCTCACGACTCGAGAGCTGTTCGATTTTTCTGACGACGAGAACGGTCGTGACTTTCCGGCTCGATTTCTGACGCGAAAGGGTACCCGTTGCGCTTCTTTTTCGACGCATGGGTTTTCCACTCGTTTCCAATGTAAGTTTCCCCTCCACGGGCAATATATGAACGCTATGAGATTCATTCCATTGGCTAAACGGCGGAGGGACCGATGCTGGCGCAGTAGAGACGCTATGAGCCGGCTTCGGTTCTGACGCGAAAGGGTACCCTGCCGCTTTCTTTTTTCGATCGCATGGGGTTTGTCACTCGTTTCAATGTAATCCCTCCACGCATGTATATGACGCTATGAGCATTCATCTCATTGGCCTAACGGGGACCCGATGGCGCACATAGAGACGCTATGAGCATTTCACGCGATAGTTGTGGCCAGGAATGGATTTCAATGGTCAGATACAAAGGATTTGTTCTATAACGATAAATTGAATAAAAGTTATGTCTCTACTTATAGATAGAGAATATTACAACGAATTAATTGTATATTAGTATATAATATATATATTTAATATAAAATTAATTAAAATACAAAAACAGCTTTAACATGGTGACATGCCTTTGGCCTTTGCTTTTCAATGGGCCTGCGTCAACGTCACGTCACCTCGGCAAACCACCGTTGGCTTAAAGGCGGCAATGAAGCTGGCCGTTAAATGTGTGTGTTTTTGTCGTAAACGTTAAGCTTTCCTAACCGCCGCTAGCTTGGTTAGGAAATATAGATATTCCATGAAGAATAATCTGCCCGTAACGGAGCAAGCAAGGTGTCCTTTGACATCTACGTTTCGAGGCAATTGCAACGGTGCCATACAGTGACCATAATTTGACTATGTAGTTTCAGCTGGTAGTGAATTAGCTGTCGATTTTGAGGCCTTTTCAATAAATGACCAGCTATAGATTTGCTTCCCGTATTGGAGTTATTTCTGACAAATGACATGTTATTTAGCATCTACATTAGCAGCTGAGGTCAATGAGGAAATCAAAGCTCGACCTTTGTGCCACACCGAGGTCATGTCTAGACCCTAGGGTGTACCATGTAAAATACCGGGTTCCATGGCACTGGTCCGACCTCCCATTGTCCGACCCCCTGATTTAGTTCGACCTTCCCATTGTCCGACCATCCCATAGTTCGAACTTCCCATTGTTCCGGACAATCGGGTAGTAATGAGAGTGCGAACTAATGGGAGGTCTCATTAGTTCGAACTGGTCATTAGCGCCCACATAATTATGCTGTCTGTACACACTCAACGGCATGGGGCGCTCCGGTGCTACGAGCACGCGCACTGACCAGGTTGGGGCCGCCACCATGCGATGCGCATTTCTCGCGCCCCTCAGCTGTGGTGTCTGTGGGTAGCTCGTGTGTGTGTGTAGCCTGTGTGAATGTGTGCATTAAATCCCTCTGCGTTCAGCATCTCTGTAAGATGAATAACACAAAATCTCCCCACAGAGCGCGAGCCTGCACAGACGGTGCGCGGCTCTTGGCGCATCTGGCCCACAATCGGTTAAACGGGCACCGAGAGGAAACTGACGAAACTGGCCTCCGCTCCGTCCGTCGTGTGTGTGTGTGTTTTGTGTGTGTGTGTGTTCTGTTGTGTGTGTGTGTGTGTGTTGTGTGTGTGTGTGTTGTGTGTGTGTGTGTGTGTGTGCGTTTCCGGAGAAGCTCTTCGCTCTCTCTCTCTCGATCTTCTCTCTCTCTCTGTCTCTCTCTCTCTCTCTCTCTCTCTCTCTCTCTCTCTCTCTCGAAGGTCAAACCAATGGGAGGTCGGACCAATGGGCATTTTGTCGGACCTAATGGGAGGTTGGACCAATGGGTGGTCGGACACAATGGGCAGTTCCCGTAAAATACAGGGGGCCATGTAGTGTAGGGGGGCCGTGGTAGGCCGTGGGTGTGTCAATGCTGGTGTCATTGGACTCAGCTCAATGTGTAGATGCTCAATAACATGTCATTTGTCACAAACTTTTATCGGGGAAGCAATAAATTAGCTGTAGGCATTATTGATAAGGCCTAAATATCTCAGCAGATAATTACTACACACACATTGTTCTGAATGTGTTCATGTGTGGGCAACCAATTGCAATCGCCTGGAAGCGTAGATGTTGAAGAGACATCTTGTTTTGCCCTCTTACGCCACTAGCGCCTAACAAGAAATTACTCAGCACAGTGCTCATACTCGTTGCACACTCACCCGCGGCTCGCTTGCAAGATTTTGGCCTGAAGTTCTACCTCAGACTAACACCCTAGCCATTCCAACATGCATATCGTGAGAATCAGGCTTCCTTTAATAAATGACATAAAGTTATGGAGAGAAATGCACATTAACTTTTTGTTATCTCATAGCGCGTGGTGCCTGCGGTTCCTCTTTTGACCTTTTGACCCAGACTTCAAAAACTTGCACAGGCCAGCTTGTGTCCTACACACCTTAAGCCACAAATGTACCCCTCCATCCCAACAAAAAATGGGGACTAGAAACTAACCTCTGTCTATATGTACATTTTACTGTACTGTTGGAGGTCAACGCCCCTTTCCGGGCATTTTCGAGATAGCTAGGATGCTAAAATGTTTACACACACATTTTCCGGGTCCCCGGAGAACGACATATCGCGAGATTTGGTAGTCTTCTAGCCCTTAGAGAAAAAAAGGTTTCCCAAGATGAATCGTGTCATTTGACAAAGCCCCTTCAGAAGTGTTGCAAGAGCCTAATGGTCCGATGAATGTGGTGGAAAAAACAGTTTTTGAGATAGGAAGGTCCTCACCGCCTGAGAATTTGAATACCTTATTCTAGGCCGCCTATACTGGACCCCATACCGAAAAATTGAACTGGTCGGACCCCGAGGGCCAGGAAGGGGGGCCCTTCACTGCCCAAAACTTGGCCCCCGAGGGCAGGCCCCCCTTCCATGCCCTCCGGGGTCCGACCGGGTCCAGTTTCGGGTCGCGTGGTCCCAGAGTTAGGCCTTTCAATTATTTCAAGGGGTGTAGGACCTTCCTATCTCAAAAACTGTTTTTTGGGGTCAAAGTGTCAAAAGGAACGGCACCACGCCCGCTTATGAAGATGATCACAAAAGTTAATGTGCATTCTCTCTCTTAAACTTTTTGTCATTATTAAAGAGAGGCCTGATTCTCAGATATGCATGTTGGATGAGCTAGGGTGTAAGTTCTGGCGTAGAACTTCCAGGTCCAAATTCTTGCAAAGCGAGCCGCTGGGTTGAGGGTGCAACACGAGATTGGAGCACCTTTGCTGAGTAATTTCTTGTATGGGGCTTCGGTGGCGTAAAGAGGGCAAACAAGAATTCTCTTCAACTATCTACGCTTCCCAGCGAATTGCAATGGTGCCACACCATGAACAACATTCACAACATGTTGTAGGTTATATATAGCTGTCGAAATTGGTGGCCTTAATCAATAAATGACCAGGTTATTGATTTGCTTTCCCTATAAAAGTTGCTGACAAATGACATGTTATTTAGCATCTCACATTGAGCTGAGTCCAAATGACACCAAGGCATGACACTCCACGGCCCTACACCGGCCCCCTACACTTACACGGCCCCTATATTTTACATGGTACACCCTTATGGTCTAGGACATGATCTGCCGGTGTTGGCATAAGGTCGAGGCTTGATCTCATTGGACTCAGCTGCATAATGTTAGATGCTAAATAACATGTCATTTGTCAGAAAACTCAATCGGAAGCAAATCTATAAGTGGTCATTATTGATAAAGGCCTCCAAAATCGACAGCTAATTACTACCCTGAAACATAGTCAAAATATAGTCATGTATATATGGAACCGTTGCAATTGGCCTTCGAAACGTAGATATAAAAGACACCTTTGTTCCCCTTACGGGGCAGATATTTTCATGAAATATCTATATTTTCCTAACCAAGCTAGCGCGGTTAGAAAGCTAACGTTTACGACAAAAACAACACAATTTACGGCAGCTCCAATTGCCGCCTTTAAGCAACGTGGTTTGCGAGAGTTGACGTGACGTTGAACGCAGGCCCATTGAAGAAAAGGCCAAAGGCATGTCACATGTTTAAGCCGTTTTTGTATTTAATTAATTTAATATTAAAATATATATTTATATATATATTACAATTATTTCATTGTAATATTCTATCTATAGTAGACCATACTTTTATTTCAATTATCGTTATAACAAGATCTGTATCCTGACCATTGGAAAATCCACTTCTCTAGCCATCCAACTATCGCGTGAATGCTCATAGCGTCTCTATGTGGAGCCATCGGGTTCCCGTTAGCCAATGAGATGAATGCTCATAGCGTTATATATTGCCGGTGGAGGGATGACATTGAAACGAGTGGAAAACCCCATGCGTCGAAAAAAGAAGCGCAGGGTCACGACAGCCTTCGCGTCAGAAACCGAAGCGGCTCATAGCGTCTCTATGCGCAGACCATCGGGTCCCCCGTTAGCCAATGATGGATGAATGCTCATAGCGTCTCTATGGTGCAGCCATCGTTAGCCAATGAGATGAATGCTCATAGCGGTCATTTATATTGCCGTGGAGATTTACATTGAAACGAGTTGGAAAACCCCATGCTCGTAAACGAAGAAGCGCGCAGAGGTACCCTTTCGCGTCAGAAATTGAAAGCCGAAATAGTTCACTGAACCGTTCGTCAGAAATCGACGCTCTCGGAGTGAGAATGTGTTGTGTGGCAATGTCACTCACGCTACCAAGTGGCAACGTTAGCAAATGACCACACCACTACGTCGCGGCAACGTTATTAACAGTACCAGAGTTGGCAACGTTACCAAAGACCAACACCCACTACTTTGTTGTGCAAACGTCACTCACGTACCAAGTGCAACGTTTAGCAAATGACCACAACCACTACGTCGCGGGCAACGTGATTTAACAAGTACCAAGTGGCAACGTTTAGCAAATGACCACACCACTACGTTGTTGGCCAACGTCACTCAGCAGGTACCAAGGTGGCAACTTCTAGCAAATTACCAAGCACTACTGAGCGTCAGCATGCAACGTTATTTGTTTACTTTATGGCAACTTCCTGTAGGCAACGTCGTGGCGATGTTGCCACAACGTTGCCAGGAGATAATGTTGCCATGACCAAATGGCGACGTATAGGCAACGTTGCCGTATGGTCGTGTGTTAGCTGGGGTGTCTACAGAGGTGGTGATCTCACTGGTTTGAGGCTGACGGGTGAAAAAAAATCATCTAATAGACATTTCAGCGTCTGCTGGTGACAAACTAACGCATTTGGCGCTGTTTATAAAGTCACCCCTTGCATTTGACTAAAGACTTTTTAGTGATGCGTGTGAGTATCCATAGCTTTTAGGACTGTTGAGACCATATTCACTAATGTAATTCCTCTGCTGCCGTGGTGCCATACAGGTCGCCATATTACATCTCATCGTCATCGTCAAGTCCCCAGGTTATGCCTAAAGGGTACCCACTTCACCCTCCCTAGAAAACAGAATGATGCGTCTGTGTCGCAATAGAGGACACGCTCCTGTAGTTTGTGCCTAGAAAGGTCGTAGAGCATGAGTCTGGCGTGGGCGGTAGTCACACAGCCCCCACAATCACGTTAACGTCCCAGGTCCTTACGAGTCGGGCATCTTTGTGTTTCCATTGTACAAGAGCCACATTATCAGAAACAAAGCAAAAGGTTGAAATCGGGCTCGGGCTCATAATTACAGTTAATGTGTCGGGTCGGGCCGGGCTCGGACAGAACGCGCACAGGCTCGGGCTGAATTGTTTTGCCTAAGTAGGAGGAATGTGAATACATTCCACTTTCAATTTGGTTAACATGTTGCCTCATGACTGGGTCAAACTTGGCTAAAAGTTCCACCTCTTTTAAGAAGTTGCCATTATTCTTGCTGACTGTGTAACGTGTCAACCAGTTTCCCTGTGAGACCCAGGTTTCTTTCAGCCAATGACTGAATAATGGCAATCTCAGCCGCCTGAGACTCCTCCAGCGTTATTCGTGATGCTGCTTCAATGAGTGACATTTCTACCTGGTCATGTCTAGGTTTGCCTTTCGTAAAGTCGAAGCTCCAGTTCTTTCCATGTGACCATATGTTTGGTGTGATCAGGGCTGTTTTCATGGGCTTTCAACAGGGATCCATGTTCATTGTGTCAAGTCTGACAGTCCCCTTGCTTAACCAACTTTAGCTCTTGCTGGAGATTAGTTTACAACAGAAACAGTAAACGGCATGTGCTGTTTCTTGAGTAGATGACAAGCCAGCTGTCGTTTTAATTTTTCCTGATTTACAGTGTGCCTATATGTGAAGTGGTGATGAAAACATCGTCCATCCTGCCTTCTGGGAAAGGTGAATGATGGGTCAACCTGAAATGGCCCTCTGCTTACAATGTCTGTCCTGTCTGCATCTGACAGGACAGATGGCCAGTCAAATGGATCTACTGGTTGTGCTGCAGGTGGATCCTGGGAGGTGGCAGAGGGAACATTGGTGGATGTAGAAGGCACATCAGTTATGGCCTCTGTAGGTGGAATGTCAGAGGAGGAAGTAGAGGATTGTGGTGCCTCAGTTACGTCCTCTGCGGCCACACTCACATCAGAGGACGGAGTAGATGCCCCTGAAGTTTCCGGTGATGTTCCTTCAGCAGCAGTCATGGCAGTTGATGAAGTAAATGGACCTGGTGTAGCGGAGGTCGGTCCAAAATATTTCAATAACGCCCCTGAAAAAATATTAAATTAAAATATTATTATTTTTATGTACATTTATATGTTTTAATATGAGATTTAAAAAAAAATACTATTTAACCTAGCTTGGAAAGTAAATGGATATCCTTAAACATTTTGGGACGGTTCAGATATTGAATATGATATTAAAATAATAAATCAAAACACAAATTTAATGTTGCAATAAAACATTAAAGCCAGACTCCTATTCATGTTATTGCTTGGCCTGTAGCTACAACACATACTATTGATGTGATGTGTGAATGAGTGTATACCCCAGAAAAACTATCATTCACATTATACACAGATGTTAATTATTGTTATAGTTTATTTTTTTTCTCTTTTCAAGTAGTGAGGGGGGCTAGTGAGCTTTTGACAAAAATGTGGCATCCTAAAATAAAAATGGATGACTATATAATATCACAAGAGTTTTGCTTATTTGACACATTGAACTGCCTGCCAAGAGGTCTGTTCATAGTCCATTCTTGATTAAAAGCTGTGTTTTCACCGTCTACTTTTCACTCTCTTGACACGCAGCCAGCAGAGAGCCCTCGTCATCCCCGCCCCCAGCTGCAGTGTTGAGATTGACTGCCCGGCTAGCTTACAGGCTAGCTTGCTTATGTATTATTACGTTTAATAACCCCCTGCTTATAAGTGTTGCCGACATATCGGACACAACACTAAAGTGCTCTCACAATGCTATTTTTTTTTTTACAATAGCTGCAATGCAGCGTGCTAGCAAGCAAAACGGCAGATTGCTCCAGTTAATTCACTGAGATTAAACAGTAACATTACAACATACCTTTATCTTGTGCTCTTCTCTCAATCTCCATCTTTTTTTTCTTCCGTCCTTCAGCACCACTCTTAAATTTTCTTTTAGGATCCATAATGCTGTTTTCCCAGTCAGACCAGCAAGTATACAAAGCCAAGGGCTTAATAAAGATCGGAACGTTACATTACCCATAATGCCCCGGCTGCGGTGCCGTGTCACCATGGTTACGCACGAAGCAGCAAGTCACAAACTGACTTTATTGGTTTATTTTTTCACTCCTGTGTATTTTCCCTGTATAGTTTGCTAATAATACGTCAGTTTAAATTGATATGTTACCGTGATTTGTTGTATTGGAATAAAGAGAGGGACAAAATGCAAAACACATTGATCGTGTGGCCCCCTCTAGTGGTTGTGGCCCTAAACAACCGCATAGAGTGTTTATGCCAGCGGCCGGCCCTGGTTCCATGGAATGCGGATATCACCGTGTTGCTAGGATACCTCATGCCAACAGCTATTTACTATTTTACTTAACATCCGATAGGATGGAGGAAAACCGCAAGAGGAAAGGCAACTTTACTGACCTTGAATAAGAAATTAATTACAGTGACAACAAGAACACACTGACTGCCAAGCAGTCCAATGTAAATACGAACAAAAAAAAGCAGGAGACATATGGCGATTTATAATGGAGAGCTTGAACAGCTGTTCGGACTCCGGCTGTCATCGGACAGATGCCGACATAAAAAAAAAAATGGAAAGACCTCCTGTCCCGGGCCAAGAAGGACATCTCTTCCCAAAAGAACCACCCTACCGGTGGTGGTACTCCTCCCTCACTCTGCAACAAAATTGATGAACTACGTCTTCTCATCAGGACTAATAGGGACTTTTCTCTCTCTTCTGTTATGTGTTTTACGGAATCCTGGCTGACTCAATCTACACCGGGGCCAGTTTCACAAAGATAGACTGTGACTATAGTCTATCTGTAGGATATAGTCGGACTTGACATAGACGTCTAAATAATACTGTTGCACTATACAGTTAAGACACCGACTATGCTAAGTTGTACTAAGTGCAAAGAATTGTGGGTAATTATGGGTAATTTAAGACTCTTTTCAAAACAAAAAAGATGGCGGACCGAGTCGAGTCGAACCAGTCTGCACCTTTCACCCATTCCGAAAATTTATGCATTTTGGACGAGTTCAACTCGTACAAAGAAAACCTGCTAGGGAAATTCTCGGAGGAATGTAGTAACCGGAAAAAAAATGAGATTTGGAAAAAAATAGCCACATCTGTAAACAGCGTAAATCCAGCTGTTACCAGAGATGTCGGTGCTGTGCAGAAGCGTTTCAAAAATATGGTCCAAGAGGCAAAGAAGGAGATTTTTAAACGTAAAAATCCGCCAACGGGAGGAGGAAGTTTCCCGAAACTTAAAGTCACTACCGAAATGGTAATTGAGATTTATGGAGAGGAGTCGCCCATGTTCTGTGGGATCCAAGGCGGCAGGGAAAGTGGGGTTAGTGGCGTCCTCAGACCTAGCGTTTGCAACTCTACTGACGGCGAGATCACCTCATCCCCCCGTAACCTGTTGCCTGCCCTGACGAAGAGACCGTAGACCACGAAGATGTAAACACAGGTAAGCCTGGTATTATCTGACAGTTCTGCCCCCACTTCTCTGTGTGTGTGTGTGTGTGTGTGTGTGTGTGTGTGTGTGTGTGTGTGTGTGTGTGTGTGTGTGTGTGTGGCGTTGTCACTCTGTTGCACCGTCACACCGTTAGATACATTGGCTCGGCAGATAGTTAAGTTTCCCCAAGAGAAAGTTTGAAGCTTGAAGTTCTTTTCAAACCTTTACTCAGTACATTGTAAAACTGAGCAGACGTAAAGAATACATTTTAGTAATCTTATCGCATAACAACGATCTAAAAACATCACTTAACATTAGGCTACATGTTTAACTGTGTGATAGAAACTACGTTAGCTGAACGCTAGCTTATAGGGGAGTCTCCATAGAGACCGATTAGCATATTCATCAAAGTAAACAAACTTCGGTTCATTACAAACGGTCTCCACAAGAAGTGATATTTGTAAGCTATTACTGATTAACTGTTTAAGAAATTATTTACAGGCAAACGTTTTCTGGCCATATATGTCACTGACAGTGATATAAATGTGCAGAGGGACGCTAGTGATCATAGTGCAAGACGAGAGGTAGTTTGTGTGAGATGGGAAAACCTTCCTGCAATTTCTACTTGTTCATTAAAACATTGGGTCTGATACCTTTTTTTAGCATCCATGACCCCTGGCGAGATCATGGTGGTGGAGGAGGAGGAGGAACAGCATCCGAGATCATCAACTATTAAGGCTACCATGTCCATGGTCCTTGAAAAGCAGTATTCGAATCTGCTGCTTGAAGAGAAAAAACTCCTTCTGGAGGTTGAAGTCCTACAGCTTCAAAAAGAACACCTCCATGGACAATTGCAGAGGCTGAGGCGGTTGGAGGAGTGATTTTCTATTTCTATTTATGAATTACACAGATACACAGAATAAAATGTAGAATATATTTATACGGATATTTATTGAACAAATACTTATGAAATGCTGTTGTCTACTGTTGTTTATTTATTTTTTGCACTTCACTGCCTTAAAACTAAAATGAACAAAAAAACAACAACTATGCACTGTTTATGTGCTTGTATTTAATAACATTTGTAACAGAAAGAAATAAAGGAAATCGAGCAACTGAATAATGACATAAACGGTTCAAGTGTTGTTCATTAAGTTTTTAGTTATATCAGTATCGTGCATTGAAGATCCTCTCAACATACATTTGACGAACAAATCGACCAGCTCCTTGCTGGTTCTCTTCATCTTCTCTGTTATCTTCTTCTCTATTGTGTTCATCAACTCCCTCCTCTTCTTCAGCATCAGGTAGCTTGAGATCCCTTATAAATGACAAATCAAACAAAAATGATTGGCTTTTGTGTGGTTAGTTAAATATGTTTATGGAAGGCCAGTGTCTGAAAATGTTATGTTTGGTTAGGTAGGCCTATCTTGCAATGTTGTGTAGAACAACAGCCGAACAGACAATGTTGCACACTCTCTGAGGTATCATCTTCAGTTCCCCATGGAGACAGTGGAACCGCCTTTTGAGAACCCCAAATGCCCTCTCAACTGTGTTTCGAGTAGAACAGTGAGCTGCATTGTAATTCCTCTGTGCTGGTGTGGTAGGATTCAAGAAGGGAGTAAGGAGCCATGGCTTCAGCGGGTATCCAGAATCACCCAACAAGATTCCATCAATAATGCCATCCTCGAATGCCTGGTAAAGCTGAGAATTTTGTAGGACTCTCGAATCATGACACGATCCAGGCCAGCGGGCCACACAATTAAGAAACTTTAGGTTTGAATCGCAAACAGCTTGAATGTTG
This sequence comes from Melanogrammus aeglefinus, assembly GCA_900291075.1. Taxonomy (NCBI): domain Eukaryota; kingdom Metazoa; phylum Chordata; class Actinopteri; order Gadiformes; family Gadidae; genus Melanogrammus; species Melanogrammus aeglefinus. The sequence goes on along the minus strand of OLKM01005403.1, from coordinate 358 downwards.
AGGCTGTGATATCCCTTCCTGTTCACAAACAAATGTTCATGGTCCGATGGTGCCTGGATTCGGACATGTGTCCCGTCAATGGTCCCTATTACGTTGGGGAACCTTGCAACATTGAAGAATCCCCTCTTAATGCTGTTCAACTCTGCAGGTTGTGTTGGGAATTTTGGAAGCTTATCTGAGAGGGTACTTGACACCCTGTGCACCACTCGGGACACAGAGCTTGCTTAACCCAAGTATCCACAACAGGATTTAAACCCTGTTGCCATAATAAATCTTAAAACCTGTAGCAGAGCTGGAATGCTGTGACTCCTTGCTGTTGTAGGCCCCAGTGAGTCTGACAAGTCATCGGTCAGCCTAA